>PVJL010004605.1:7323-126007 GCA_004026885.1 Lyroderma lyra
GGAGAGCATCCTAGCAGGTCTCCTAGACTGTTCTCTCAAGTCTTCATATGCATCCTTCATATACATCTATATGCAGCCAACACAAATCTTTCAAACTCGGGGAGTTCCCTGGTAGTGTAGTGGCTAGGCTTCGGCACTCTCAACGCTGTGGCCTGGGTTCTATTCCCAGCCAGGGAACTGCCCAAAAAAAAAAAAAAAAAAAAAAAAAAACCCTGTCAAACTCACAAATCTGACTGTCTCCTCACTGCTGAAAACCTTCAGTTGCTCCCCATGTCCTCAGGACAGAGTTCAAACTCCACGCATGGCACACAAGGCCTAGGTGGGCAGTCCCATGCAAATCTCCAGCCACTCCCCTCCACCCACCAAACCTTCTTGCTTTCACACCTCCACACCTTTGCACTGGCAGTGTCCTCTACCCAGAATGCCCTGTCCTCAGAATACTCCTAGCCATCCTTCAAAGCCCAGTTCCTCTAAGAGAAATACCATACAGCCATCATGTCATGACTTTGAGTGAATGTCTCCTCAAGGTCAGGGGCTATGTTTTCTTCATCCCATCCATCCACCAACCACCCCAGTGCCTGGTTTAGAGCAAGTGTCCAACTGCATTTGTGAAGGTGGAGCTGACTCCCTGGAGGTCACTGCCAGCATCTGCACCCTCTCTGCCCCACCCCAGTGTCACGCCCCTGCGCCCTGTGATTTCCAAGTGCCAAGGGACACCCTGTGGTCCTGCCCTGCCTTCCTCATCTGGCAGGCAGGGAGTGTAGCACCTCGGGGGATGTGGGCAGCAGAGTAACACTCGGTGGGTAGAGCTGTGGCCCTCACCACAAATGCCCCTCCAGGAGAAGCCATCAGCCAGCCAGGATTGGAGGGGAGGCTTCTTACCCCAAGAAAATCCCAGGTCAGGGACCAAGAGACCTGGTTTAGCCTTAGCCTCTGCATATGACTACCCTTCTGTGCCTCAGTTTCTCCATCTCTGAAGAGTGGATTGAGCTAAAGCCTCTAAAGAAAGCGTTCTTCCAACTCTGGCTGCAAGAGCCTTTCTGGGGCTTCCCATCAGCCGAGGCTGAGTTGCCAACACAGAGGGAAGAGTGCCACCTACTGAGTCCCAGCCTCCATCCAGAACACCGAACCACCAAAGGAATCATCCAGTACACAACCTGCAACGTGAGCAACTGCCTGTGCTCTTCCTTTGCATAGCCACAGCACCCTTCCCTTGCGTGGGACTGAGGGGCACCACCTTCCAGCCTGGCCAAGAGGCTTTGGCTGCACCACCCCAATGCCTTCCCCAGCCCCCAAACCCCAGGAATGCCAGGAGCCCTCATGCCATCCTGTCCCCCGTGTCAGGCCCAGTGCCAGGGCAGCCCCCAGCTACCAGCCCCCTCACACGGGCCGGCGGCTGGAGGTGGAGAACAATGATCCCTATTGTGACTAAATTTCCCCCTGAAGATCTCATTCAAGATGTTATAGTGAGCGATCATAAAAGGAATTAATAGTTGATTCGCTGTATAATTTCCTAGTTCAATATACTTTAGTGCAGCGACTAAATGAGCCGTCCCGGCCGTTCGGTGGGGCCAGATAGCGACTTTATCACTGGGATCTCAGGCTGAGGAATAAAAGCAATTCTTCTGAAGTAATTGCGTCTAATTAAAAGAAACATTTAAAAAGTGTAACCAAAAGGAATTCATTTCAAATGGAAAATTAATGCTGAAAAATAGCCCTGAGCTCTCTTGTCGCAGCTAATAGCCAGGCAGCCGCAGAATAATTAAACTGTTTTGAAATGTCGGTGCCATCTTCCTTGGGAGAAGATGGGCATGACCGAGCGCGACGCGGGCATCGGGAAGGAGGAGGCTCCCAAGGCGATGGGCAGCACTGGGACTCGGGGTCAGCCCCTGGCTTCCAGGCAGGGTGAGAACCAGGCCACCTGGGACCAGACTGGCAGAGGTCAGGGCTGTGGAACTGGATGAGAAGAGCACCACTTACCTGCACATCGTGAGTGCCTGAGCGTCACGTCGAATCTTCAGAACAACCCTGCGAGTCAAGTCTTATTACTAGTTGTCACTAATATTATCATCGTCAGTTCAAAAAGGAGATTCCCAGTGACAAGTTACCTTGTCCAAAATCTTGTCCAGTTACTAATATGGAGCAGAGGCAAGATTGGAACCCAGGCCCACCTGGCTCCGGTGTCCAGGTCGCTTCCACTCCACTGGATGTGTGTTAGCACTCAGCGTCAGGAAAGAGGCCTTGTGCTCACTCCTGCTGGGGTTCTCAGCTGACTCCCCACCTGGGGGCTTTGAGACACCTCCCCCAGGCTCCGCTCCCGGACACACTGCCTTCACTGGTCTGGGGGCAGCCTGGGCGTCAGTAGTTTTTTAAAAGCTGCCCATGTGACTCTACCGAGCATCCAGGGCTGAAGACCACCCAGTCACAGGTCAGCCCCCAATTACCTGGCACACTTCACCCCGTGGACGTTCCCTGAAATCGTCCTGCCCATTTGCCCTGAGGGGTCGGCCTAGCAGTAGAACGGCAACGTTAACACCTCCCTGGGAAAGGTTGGAGCCGGAATGAAATGGGCTAGAAGAGGCTAATGCCCAGCTGGGCGCGTGACAGATGCTAAATAAATAAAAGGAGGGCAGCAAGAAGAACCCAAGAAGCAACGTCTAGCAAGACTTAACTACAGCTTTTGGCTCCATTACAATCTAGGAAAGAAATTAAATCTGAACAATTTTACCGTAAAGATGATCTGGTCAAAAGGGTTTTATGTTCCAGCTCAATGGGGAGGTCGTGCTAGCTTTAGAACCAAACCTGCCTTATTGAATATACACAAAAACCCACATTTTCTTTTCTTGTTGAGTGCTTACAGTTACTGGAACTAAGCTAAGGGTGGCCTGCGATCAGCGATTAGGAGACATGGTCTAATGAAATAGAAGAATCGTTCATAATCCTTGAGTTGTTTATGTGCTGACAAGCATTTCTAAAGACCTTGGGAACATTTGCAAAGTAGGTTTATAGATGCACCTAAGCCTACTTACACCATTAAAATTCTTAGAAAACATCTTCTTTAACATATGCAAAGATTCCCAGGCACCCCCTTCTGAATTGCAAATGGTTCCTATTTTCAAAAATCATAAGCAAAGCATTGTTAATGGCTAAACCCCTTAAAAGGCAACCCAGGGTCTCTAAGCATGATGGAGAACTTTAGAACCAGACGAAAAGCACTACCTCACCTTCTGATGCAATGGGGCTTACGGTGACCCCAGGACCTTTGCAAGTGTGAGGGACATCTACAACGTTCTGCTTTTGCAGCCAGCTACCCCTTCTTGCCCAGAGGACTTTCTCTGGCCATTGAATCTATTAATACTTTGCCCACCTGCATGGCAGGCCGGAAGTGCCAACTCACACCCTCAGAGCTGCTGTCAGTCAAGGAGTGGTGAGTGTTGTTGGCTGGATACCCCAGCTTCCTCACCCCGTGGGTGGAATAATGCTGTGGTATTCCCTGGTGGAAGGAGCTAGGAGCTCTCCGAGGATTTCACAGTTCCTTAGCAGGATTAAGCCTCTGTCGTGTGGTGGGGACCAGCGTGATCGTGTACCTTTTATTGGTCATCTCCCCCTCCCTGGCTCACTTTCTCACACTTCCCACATCAACGGCTTGCATTTGACTCCATAGTCCTAAGACACAGGGTAAACACAATGTCTTTGCAGTCATCAGGTTGGGAGTGGTCATGGCCCCTGAGCTGAGCGTGCTACCCAGGGAAGAGTATAAGCTTTTGGCACCACGTTTACCAGTTGTGTGACTGAGAAGTCAGCCTCACTGAGCCTCTCTTTCCTTTACTGTAAAACGGGACTGACAGTGGCCCCACTGCAGAGTACTGCTGAGAAGACTCACCGAAATCCGCAGCTTAAGCCCTGGGCACATGCAGGTGTTTTTCCAACCAGGGTTGGTGGAAGTCTTATTCCATGATGGGCTCAGAGCATGGCACAGTGGGGCATGCAAAGCTGCTCCTAGGAAGATGAGATGTAAGAAGACAACTCAGGCACGATGGTGCCATTCACTGTGTGAGAAAACCCACGGGCTGGGGCAGCTGGGAGCAGCGCTGTCCAATATGATAGCCACTAACCACATGTGGCTATTTAAATTTAAATAAATTAAAATTAAATGCAATTAAAATCCAGTTCCTTAGTTGCATTAGCCACATTTCAAGTGTTCCATAGCCACATGTGGCTGATGACTACCTACTATAGACTTAATGGTTGTGTCCCCCCCGCCCAAAATTCATATGTTGAAATGCAATCTTCGGTGTCATGGTATTTCGAGTGGCATGTTTGGGAGGTGTTAGGTCATCAAGGTGGAGCCCTCATGAATGGGATTAGCGCCCTGATAAAAGAGGCCTCAAAGATCTCCCTAGCTCCTTCCATTATGTGAAGACACAGAGAGATGTCTGTCCATGAACCAGAAAGCAGCCTCTCATCACACAAGGCCAGCACCTTGATCTTGGACTTCCCAGCCTCCAGAGCTGTGAGAAGGCCAGCACCTTGATCTTGGACTTCCCAGCCTCCAGAGCTGTGAGAAATACATTTCTGTTGTTTACAAGCCACAGTGTTTTATTACAGCAGCCCAAACAGATTAAGACCCTACCATACCAGACAGCACAGTTAGAAAATACTTCCATTATCACAGGAAGTTCTGCCATGGCCTAGAGTCAGACAGATCTGGGTTCGTACCTGGCATTGCTATTGCTGCTGTGAGGTTTGCGCAGGGCGCCTGACCTCTTTGAGCCTCAGTTCTCCTGCAAAACGGGCCACAGTAATCATCTCACCCTGGGCAGCAGGGTTCTAGCAAGCACCAAATTAAAAGTTATATGTGCAACCAACCACCCAGACCAGCACCTTGTCTGGCAGACCCCAGAGGTGCAAACAACGTTGGCCAAACCTTCTTCAGTATTTAGTTTGCCTCCCTTCCTCTTAGATCTGTGGACACTAGCTGCACCCCCTCCCCGGTCCATCCTTCATGATCTCTGTCCCCCTTACACCCAGCTCTCTGCCCACACCTTCAAACAACCCCTGGGACCTGCAGGAACAGAACCAAAGTCTCAGACACATGGGCGGGGGTTGGATATTAGGCAGAATGACTTTGCTGGGCTCTGGGAGGGGAGCCTGGAGAAGGGCGTGGCCTTAAATGTATACAACTAAATGGAAAAAGCCCATCTGAATTGACTGCATACTGCAAGATTCCGACCATCTGGCGCTCTAGAAAAAGGCAAAACTGCAGAGACAGTAAAACGATCAGTGGTTGCCAGGGGTTTGGGGACACGGAGTCAGGGACTGGAGGAGTGAAGGGGACATTGAGAGTAGTGAAAGTGTTCTGTGCGATACCATAGTGTTAGATACATGTCATTACACAGTTGTCCAAACCTACAGAATGCACAGCAGGCGGCGTGAACCCTAACCTAAACTGTGGACTTCACCTGAAGTCCAAAGGTTCATCTATGGTAACAAATGTGGCAGTCTGATGGGGCGTGTTGAGAGTGACACTGTTTTTGGTGGGAGGGGATATGGGAACTCTGTACTCGCTGCTCACTTTTGCTGTGAACCTAAACCTGTGCTAAAAAAAATAATAATAATAAAGTCTATTTGAGGACGGAGCAGCCTTTCAGTGCCTTGGTCCAGCACCGATGCCAACAGGAATAACTAGTTTAGAGGAAAAGCCGTCATGTGGGAGGGCAGATGAAAAAGATACATTCCAAGGTTCAATCATAAAAAATCAGGATGCAATGGAAAATATCTGGGAGCAGCACTGAGCTTCAATCTTCGGGCCCAGCCTGCCCTGGGGCTTTCCTATCCTTAGCCACAGTCAGCAAAGTCAAGCCTTTCTGGATGAAAGGTCCCTAATCTAGACCTCCCCGTCTCGGCCTGATATCTTCATTTCTCTTCATTCGCTCTCTCTTCCCCCATCCACCACAATATGCTCAAATCATCCAAAACTTTCCCGTTATCCCTGAGCCTCCCTAATTAAGCTAACATTATTAGAAGGTTAGGGGAGAAAAAAAAACCCTCCCAAATTCTCTTTGCGTTTCAGTGGCTCTTTAATATGCGAGGCAAGGAGAGATGAGCTGCTCCTAATTGCCAGTCCCTAGAGTAGCCAGTCAGAAAATGAATTGATGCGGGTTTTTTTCCTTATGAACAATACATGGAGCACAAATTGCGGTGGCCGTCACCAGAGATTTAATTACAAAATATCATTACTTTCACACATCATTTCAGATTTGGCCTGATCAAATCAAAGCGAGGGCGAGAGGGAGCGAAAACTGCACTCTTAGCAGGGTCAGCCATTCGGGGCGGCGGGAATGGCGGCGAAAGCTGGCACTGCCGAGATGTCCTCGGGGCCGCTGCGGGGGGACAGCTGCCCGGGACACGGCTGAGGAAAGGGAGCTTCCTGCAGTTCAGTGCTTCTGGACCGGGAGGTTAGGGGCTGTGGGAGGGTCCCCAGGGCAGGACCAGGATCCCCCTCCCGGGAGGGATCAGGTTTCAGGGCCCTGCCGCTGGAAGTTTCTACAGACATTCCCATCACCCGTGGCTTTAAGCAACGGATGTCTCCAGGTCATTCCATGCACAAATATTTGTTGAGCACCTGGTATGAGCCAGGCCCTGTGTTCTCCCCAAGGCTGCAACAGCGAGCAAACGGTGGTCCCTGCCTTCATCAGGTCCACGAGGCCACAGCTATTTTCATGATAATACTAAGAAGTCATTTGTCCCTTTGCGCCTCTCACCAGTGCACAGTGGGACTTGCCCGAGGCTACGGAGGGGCCCCGCTGCCATGAAAAGGCTATGAAGTGCCCCTCCCTTTCCAACTGCAGGCCTGCGCAGGGCCAGCCGCCCTCCCTGGGAACCACAACAACTTGTGACCACGGATGGATTGCAGAGTGGAGGTGAGAGTCCCAGCAGTGCCCGAAACGGGCACGACGCAGGAAAACGTGGAAACGATGCCGCTCTACTCACATTTTTCTTGTTTCGCAAAGTATCCATACTGTTAAAAAGAAAAACAAACCTGTGCTTCGCATCGACATGTAATAGTTTATTATTGATGCGTGTGTGTGTGTGTGTGTGTGTGTGTGTGTGTGTGTGTCCTCATGTGACAAGTGTGCTGGGGAGCCCCGTGGTGCAGGCTCCCTGCTCACGTGAGCTGGGTGCTCCAGGCGTGTCCCTTGTGTGGGCTGTGTGTGCCCTCCTGTTGTAGCTGTGCCTTGGTTGCTATTATTGTTATTTTAAATGAATTAATAAATAAACTATTGGGGGGTTTTTGCTTTCTGTTTTAATTTCTAATGTGGTGAATACTGGTAGATAGACCTCATACATACTAAAGCCCTTGGAGGGTCTCAGTAATTTTTAGGTGTGGAAAGGGGTCCTAAGACTGGGAAGGTTGTCACCCACTGCCCCATCAGACACCCGGAAAAGCCACCTGAGGGAGGCACGGCTGCGCACCTCCTGCTCGGGAGGGGGACACCGAGACTCAGAGCTGTGACAGTTCCCCAGGCTCACACAGCTGGTTGGGTCACAGCTGGGGTTTGAATCCGGGCTGCCTGACACCAGGGCACACACTGCCCCCACCGCCACCCCGCCACCAGACGCAGAGGAGCCACGGGTGACGGAAGGGCACCTGGCTTCTGCCGCCTCCCCCAAAACGGGGAAATGACAGGATTGATTGATCTAATGATCAGCTGCAAATGGTCCCTACACGTGGCCGTGTTAATCAGCTTCTACCAGCCAGGATCTGACCGCTTTGAAAGGTTTACAGCAACAATGTGCTGCTGATTTATTTCTCCTTAATAAAAAAGTGATCAAGTGAAACCTGCATCTATCATTCTATTTATCACTCGGGGTGATTTATTAACTAATCACACGTGCCGTGGCCGCTGCTTGTAAGTATGGACGACGGCGGGGTGGGGTGGGGGGTCGGCACGGCCGGCAGTGCTGCTCACCCCAGCTTGCCCCCAGTTCTCGGGAGGGAAAGGAGGCCCTCAGGCTGGTACAAAGGGTTCGGGGAGAGGAAAAATGAACAGCCGACAGCCCAAAGAAGAGACCCCAGCCTAGCGGGAACCTGCCAGACACCCCCAGGCAGGGCTGCAATAAAACAGGGGACACCCAGTTAAGTTTGCATCTCGGAAAGACAACAAATCATTTTCTAGTACAACAACGTTCCAAATATTGCATGGGTAGCTTGTAAACTCTGGCAACCTCAGCCCCAGGGCAGTGAGGGACCTGGCGGGGCACTCGGCTGACTGGAACTGTGAGAACCCCCCAGGGTCCAGAACCACGGCCAGCCTCCTTCGCCCACCTGTTCTGCACCCGCCGTCCCTCTCTGGGTCCTGTAGGCATCAGACCAGGGGCTTCCGGAGGCCGTGACTTCCCAGAGCTGGTGGGCAAGCTACTCAACCTCACTAAGCCTCATCTGTAAAGTGGGGGCCCCGTTCACCCCATCCGCCCCCCACATGCCACACTGGTGGAAGTGGACAGGCTGTCTCTCACCAGCCATACAATGGGGTCCATGGCAGGGCCCTGATGGCTGAGCCCTCACCCACACACCCAGTGAAGGCTGGCTTCCCTTTAACCCTCTTGGGGACATAACAGCTATGACTGCAAACTTTTCTTTTCTTCATCATCTTTCCTGAAGCCTCGGGTCTGTGGTGGGCAGAGTCAGGAGGTAAGTGGGCACAGCCTTTGTGGAAGGGCACGATGCAGTGTCTATTAAAGTGGGCAGTAAGTGTATGCCACCCTCGAAACAGGGCCTGGCCCACGGAAGCACGAACCCATCAATGCGCCGGCAGCTGCCCCTTGGAGGCAGCGCTCCCCTCCCGGGTGTCCAAGGAGGGACCCGGGGGGCTCGTGCACCTGCCGCGGCAGCAGAGCGGTCACCACAGCACCATTTCCGTTCATTCAAACACCAGGACGTGACCCGAAATCCATCAGGAGGAAATTAGGCAAGTGGGCTACGATGCAGTCAAACTACATTGAAACCAGTGGAGTGAGGGGGAGATGTTTCCTAACCAGCCAAGATTTCCAAGATATAGTGTTTAAAAAAACAAATAAAAGCAAGCTGAGGAACATTGCAGACCGGGGTTTCCCAACCCCAGCTCTACCAACAATCTGGTCCTGGTCATTCCTTGCTGTGGGGGCCTTCCTGTGCACCGCAGGGTGTTTAGCAGCGCCCCGGGCCTCTACCCAGGGGATGCAGGAACAGCCCCCGCTCCAGTCGTGATGATCAAATATGTCTGGTCTCACACATGGCCAAATGTCCCCTGGGAGGTAAGGTCACCACCACCACCACCCCACCCCCTACAGTGAGAGCCAGAAGTCAGGGATGCTTATGTGAACAAAAGCAAACACCAAAACCAGTGCTTCTGTAGGAACCTAGGGAAATTCAGGAGTGCACAGAGAGAAGTCCGAAAGGCAAGACTGGGAGCTGGGCTTTACCTCTGGTGAGGGGCTGGGAGTTTAGGGGGCGGGAGAGGAGGGTCAAGGGAGACCGTGGCCTTAGATGTGTTCTCTGCAGGTTTGCACTTCAGAATGTCTGCATTTGTCCATTACCATGGAGGGAAGAGGGAAGAAATGGGGAGGGAAGAGGAGAGAGGGGGCACAAGGAAGGGGAGAGAAGGAAGGAAGGGGCCCCCAGAAGCCAGGTCTGGGCTGACATGCAGTGGGACCCCCACACTGCCTTTTCCTCTCTAAGCCTCTGTGTCCCCCCAAAAAAAATAAGGGGGCTGCACAAACAGGTCTGCACAAACCCCTCCTGCCCTATCCTCAGCCCAGGCGAGCCCCAAGGTGACCTGGCCCCCTGCCTCCACCAGCCCCTCCTACACAGCCCAGCTGAGGGCTGGCACCCCGTCTCCCAGCTCAAACTGATTACACCTCCTGGGGGCGGAGGAGGGCGGACAGGGCTGGTCAGCCGCCCAGCGCCAGGCTGAGGACGGGGTCGGCGCTTGATTAAATAATTACATAGAACCTACTGAGTAATCACGCCGTCTCAAGGAGAAGGAGCCCCTTCGGAGGGATTTGGGGGCGTGTGACTGAGCATGTCTGTCTCCTGCCCATGATAAAATTATCATCCTAAGGCCTCATTAGCAAAACACATACATCTCCCCCATCTCATTCGCTCGCCTCCCAAACCTGGGTGTGTATCACAATCCGCATTCGACGGCTGAGGAAACTGAGGCTCAGAGAGATTTGGGGCTGGCTCAAGGTCCCGGGAGTAGGGCAGGGGCAAGTCCAGCTTGTGCCACCACTCGGGGACCGGTGCCAAAGGTGATCACGCCCCAGGAAGTCGACACAGAGCCGGGATAGGGTTTAGGACTGAAAGCTCCTCCGAGTGACTTTGTTTGGTTTTTGTTTGTTGTTTTTATTGTTTTGTTGTGTTTCCCCTGTAGGATTAGTTCTCTCCTTCCACTTTTGGAAAAGAAACTGAAACCGGGCATGGAGCCTCCCTACGGTCTCCTGCTGCCGAGAAAACGGCGCAGTGTGTGGGGTGAGAGGGGGGTCCTGCTGCCCGCGTCCCCACCGCCCAGGCCCAGGAGGATGCTGTGGGGGTGAGCAGGGCAGTCCTGGGGGCTCTGCTGTCAGGCTGGGACCCCCTGCTACCCCCTCTCCAAGGTAAGGGCCTCGGCTTTGCCGGCAGAGGGCCGGAAGACTCCAGCACTCACGCCTTCCAGCCCGTGTCTGGTTTAACTGGAAAGAGATATAAAGGCCAACAAGACGTTGCGGGGTGGGGCTGTCCATGGCCCAAAGGGAGATGCCCCCTGCCTGCTCCTTCCCCTCCAGCTCCCTACCTGCCAGCCCCATTGGCTCATTTACACAGGAACAGCCCAAATTCATTAATAATGATTAGCCTCTCCTCTAGAAGAGGCGCGCAATCAAAGGCCATTAGAATGAAATGCTAGAGGAGTGGGGGAGGGGGAGGGAGGTGAGGAAGACCTGGGACGGGCAGGCAGAGCTGGGGGAGAACACCCCTCAGGACCCTGCTGCTGAGGCTCAGTGTGCCCGTCTCTGAACCGGATGGGCAGGTGTGCAAACAGTGTCCGTGAAAATGCGCATGGCACCCAGCCAGAAGGGGTGTCGGGTGACCCTCCTGTGCGGCTCCCAGCCCCGTGACCCGGCGGGAGGGGGACAAGTGGAAAGGGAGAGGCCAGGCCAGATCCCTGAGCCGCCACTTCTCAGTCCCCAGCTGCCCTCCCTCTGACCCCTGGACACCACACCCCCCACCATGTCGCAGCACCCCCAGGACAGGGCCACCGTCATGCCCCCCCATTTCTGGTCTCTGGGCAGGAGCAGCAGAGGCACCGGGCACAGTGTGGGAGGGGAGGGAGGAGGGCCGGGACACCCTGGAGGAGGCTGAACCAAACAGGGCGGCCCAGCCCTCAGCAGCCCCTCGGCCCTCAGCTCCCACCTGCCATCTGGTTTCCCAGAAGCCTCGGGTGCAGAGAGAAGCCCTCAGACCCCACTGTCACTTACTGACCCTCCAACTGTCCTGGATGACAAGAGACCAAGACCTCCAGCATGGGGCCCCACGCACGGGCGGCCGTGAAATGCACCCCATCGCTCTCAACGAACAAGACTCAAACAGGAGCGAGGGGAGGAAGCAGCAGAAGCCAGAGCCCTGCAGCCTGTCAGGCCCGCGCCTCCGGGCGGGAGGGGAGACGCCAGAACCCCAGACGCGCTGACCCCGGGGCTTTCGCAGCCCTCTGATTCCTCTTGAGGACGGGAAATGAAATTTTACAAGGTCCCTTGCCAAGTGCCAAGCCCTCGGCCTTGTCACTTCATCTAGCAATTACAAGGACACCACAAGGTTGGCATTAGTCTTTCCTGTTTTCCAGAGAAAAGACTCAGAAAGTCCAAACAGCTTGTCCGAAGTGCTGCATCTGGGCCGGTCACGGTGCCCAGGGAGGACTCCGGCTGACACGTCCGAGCCCCTCCGGGGTGCTGGCCCCAGCTCCCGCAGGTTCGAGCCGTTGATCCTCCCACAACTCCATGGCGCCAGGACCCTCCTACCCAGCTCCTAAGGAAGACGCTGAGGCACAGAGAGGGTGAATGACTTGTCCAAGGTCACAGCCAGGACCGCACCCGGGAGACTAGGAGCAGGGCGTGGTCCGGTCTGGTTCCCCACCGGCCCCGCTGGCCGGGCGCTTGGAGCAGCGCGGCGATGAGTAAATCCATGTTGGACGGTGAGCGGGAAGGCTGACAGCTGAGCACGGCCTGGAGGGTAATTAATGGGCAACGCTGGTGTCCAAAGGCACATTGCCAGCTTTGCCACATTTCTATGCAAACTTCTTAGTTAGTCTTTGTGTCGACTTCCTCATCTGAAGAAATGGGCTATCATCATAGCTCTGACGAGCTGGGGGGTTCCTAGGAGGACCCGTGAGTCCCCACCATACAACGTGGCGCCTGGTGAGTGTTCCATGTTGTGGGTGAGCGGATGGCAGGCAGCACTAAGGCTTCGGGCTGGCCCACAGCCTGGCCCCAAGGTGTCCTGATGAGGCCACCACACTGAAAGTGAACACCTCCTTAAATTTTGCACCTGGGCACCTCGTTTGCCTCACTGTGCTCCAGGCCCTTGACCCTAGTCTGCCCACTCCTTTCCATCACAGTTCCCCCGGGGTTCGGCTGCCCCCACCCAGAGAATGGGGGCTCTCAGACCAGCCCTGCAAGGGTCTCCAGCCTGGAAACAGTGAGCTCTCCATCCCTGAGAGTTCAGAGCAAAGACCGAATAGCCACTTGGAGAGCTACAGACAGGATATTGCCTGAAAGGGAGGCTAGAAATCGCCAGAGTGAGCTATTGGCCTCACATCGCCCTTGAGAATGATCACAGCGCCACCTGATGGCCAATGTGGAAGATGGTCCCGCGGGCCCACTCATCGGTTCGTTCACAAATGAAGGCGGTATGTCTGCCAGCCACGATTTCCCTTTTCGTTACAAAGAGGTAAACCCATGAATATTGAATTGATCCATGCGTTTGCAGCCTGCTCTCTAAGGCCACCTTGTCCCTGGGATCTTCACATGTCAATACTTAGAACCATTCCTTCTAACCAGCGACATCTCCCTCACGCAATGCCATTTCGTTTTTCAGGCCCCTGCGGATGACACTAGGGGTTGTTTCCAAATTCCCACTCCCGCAGCTCCCACATCCTCCAAGCACACGCAACTCCAAGTGCTCCTGTATTCTCTTAAATACTTTTTAAGCCCATTTCGGTGGGGGTGGGGAAGAATTAAGTTTCTATTCATAAGAAACATATACAAATACAAATTTGTGCACGAGTTCACTTCCCCAGGCTGAAGCCAAGTTAAGGTGCTAAAGCGCATTTGACGAAAATGTCTCCCATGTTTCTATGGACATTGTCCTGACTTCTCTTTTCTTTTATAATTTTTCCAAGATAGACAACTTCTTAGGAGACATACGTCAAGGGTTTTAAGTGATTTTTTTTTTAATCTCGTGTTTCATAAGCAGGACTTCTTTTGCAAGCCTGATTTCAGGGTTGCTCCATGCAGGTTCTGTGGCCTTCAGCTGGCTGGTCTCAGGGCCGGGGGGCAGCCCAATAGTTACACCATGTGACCAGCAGATGCACAATACTTAGAGAGAGGCAGCACCTGGCATTATTCAAGTGTCTGCACATTGGACCACTGTGGGAGGAGCTGCGTGGGGAAACCGGAGACAGCCAGCACCGTGCTCCCTGCTGATCCCTATCAGGAATTGGCCCCACACCTGGCTCCAGGTGCACGTGTAGCCATATGCAAGGTTACTAGAGTGTCAGATCTGAGGGAGATATCATTGACACAGACCCTGGGGCCCATGGTGGTCTCTCTTTGAGTGCATGTGTACGTCGAGTGAGGGGGGACTGCCCCATTCTCAGCAGCCCCTTCCCTGGAATGGTCCCTGATTTTCACAACTATGGTGAAGCCTGGGCAATAGTGAAGGGTGAAAGGGACTCTACGGCCAGGCCTTGCCACCTTCTCTATCATATTTATTCACTGGGTACTCTCTATGGTCCACTCTGTCAGGAGCTGAGCTGAACTGAGCAGGGGTGAACTTCCAAAGTCACACGGGAGGAGAAGGGTATCTGACCCAGCAGCAGTTCCAAAATCTGCCACCAGGTAGCAGCACAGCACTGGCTCTGGCCCTGGCCTCTCACTGGCCTGGGAGTCCACGGGGCCTCTCAGATCTGTATCCAGATTCCTGCTTGGGGTTCTTCTGCCTGTTTCAGCTTTGCAATTCCTTCTGGCCCCCCTGCCCCAATCAGAAAACCCCTAGATAAGATACTGCAGTCGGCTGAGGCACAAAGAATCTTGTTTCCAAAGGAGCCTGCTGGTTCCATCACACTAGAAGCACAGGGCAGGGCTACCAGACAGCCGTGAAGAACCCAGGAGATGACGTGAGAGCTCAGGCTAGTGTGCATTACAGAGAGGAGTTCCAGAACCCAATAAATTAGCCCTGCTCCCTGTCCCAGCTTCTGTCCCTTCACCTGTAGCCATAAGACCCTAAACCCAGGCTCAGCTCCACTTTCGGCCTAGCCTAGGAAGGTAGATGGGGGCCCAGGGGCCAGTGGTCTGTGGCCTCATCCCAAGCCCTGCTTCCTTCCCTGCCCACCATTCCAGGCAGTCCTGACCTCACTAGCCGCAGACCCCTACACCCTAGGCGGCAGCACAGGGCTCCCCTGTGAGACTCCAGATCTCTGGACCAGCCCACGGGTGCTATCTCTGGCCTCGGCCTCCAGCCCTTGGCACCCCACTCCCTGGTCAGCGTAGACCAATCTATATGGGAAGGTGAGTGAGAACAAGCCATGACCTTGAGAGGCTGCCTGAAGCCTGAGGTCTGATGTCTGAGGTCTGAGATCTGGTAGGTTCCCAGCTCCACACTCACGGCTCCCTGAACAACCCCTTTATCACATGCATGGCGGTTATAACTCTGTGACAAGCGTGTTTGCTGTCCTGCTACCTACCTAATCTATAGGCGCCATAAAAGAGGGGCCATGTTCACCCTGTAACCCTTGCATTGAGCACAGTGCCTACCTAACACCTAGGAGGTGCTCAGCAAATAACTGCAGAACAAGGAAAAGTGACCTCACAATCACTTTACAGTTCACAAGGCACTTCCCACAGTGATCTCATTCAATTCTCCCCACCAACCTACAGAGCAGGTACTAGTACTATCCAACATCACAGTGCATTCATTTACTATCACTGCAGCAGTCGACTACCACAAACTTAGAGACTAAAGCAACACAGCTTTACTGTCTGATGTTCTGGAGGTCAGAAGTCCAGCACAGGTCCCACGGGGTAAAACCAAGGTGTCGCAGGGCTATTCCTTCCGGAGGCTCTTGTGGACAATCCATTTCCTGGCCTTTTCCAGCTTCTAGAGGCCACCCACATTCCTGGGCTCATGGCCCCTTCCTCCATCCTCAAAGCAGACAATGTCCCACAGCTCTGACTAAAGCCAGGAGGGGTTCGAGGCTGCATGTGATGAGATTGGGCCCAGCAGGACAATCCAGCATACTCTCCCCATCTCAAGTTCTGTAACCTTAACCAATCTGCAAAATGCTTTTTTCCATGGGAGATAAATATTCACAGGTTCCGGAGATTAGGACGTGGACATCTTTGGGCGGGCAGGGGGTGCGGGGATGCATTGCAGATGGCATTAGTGCACCTAGCACATACAGAATCAAAAACTGGGGTGAATTCACTTGCCGGCCCCTCCCAGGCTGTGACTGGTGAAGGGAGCTCAAACCCAAGTCTTTCGGGCTGCAGCAACCGAGCTCCTCTGCTTCCTGTTGCCAGTGTGAATGCCTGGGAGTCTCTGGACCCCTTTTCAGGAACCAGAAGGTCAGGACACACCAGTCCAGCCCCCTTAGACTAAGCACACACTTTGTTTGCTCAAATCATGCTTGTGTAAGCAGTGGGAGCATGTGAAAAACTTCCTAATTCCCTTTATTGTCATTGTTTTAACATCAATACATCTTTTTTCACAAAGCGGGAGAAAGGTTAACCCACCCCATGGGCTTGAGGGGAGGAGCGTGCGCACAACGCTCTCACCGCGAAACGTAATTAATGCGGCTCCTCTCTGCAATTAAACAAATGGCCAGCAGATGGCGCGGCAGGTTCACAGCCGGCTTCTCGGCCGCCTGGCCCACCGCTTGTATGGGGGTGAGGAGGTGGGGAGCGACAGGTGTCGAAGAGGTCTTTCCCTTCTCTTCGCCAAATCCTGCTCTAGGAGGAAATGTCCAGAGGGGCCCCAGTAGGGCAAGGCAAGAGCATAAAGTCCAAGGGTCACCCAGCCTAGGGGCAGCCAGGTTGGGGGCCTGCACCACCTCGTGCCGTATCCTCCGCGCCAGGCACAGGAAGGAGAGGTCAAACCTGCACCAATTAAATGAGAAGGTCTAGCTGGGTTGCAGGGCAGCAGAAGGGAGGAGCAGCTAGTTTACAGGACGCTTGAGATGGCCAGGTACCTTACACGCAATTACACACACTAAGCATTTCATCTCATCTTCCCTGTGGCCCAGGACAGGACCTAGCAGCAAAGACAGTGAACCAGCTGGGAGACAGCAGCAATGCGTCGTTTTTAAAAATCTCTCCAGGTGCCCCTTTCCAATCTAAGTAGTAGCCTGACTTTGTAATTATTTTCTTGCCTAAGTGTGTATTCTAAGTGTGAACTAAAATTATCAGCATGGACACAGGGCGCTATCTTCTTGGTTTATGGCTGAGGGAAGTGGTGATAAAATATGCTTCTTTATAACTAAAAAATAGTCATGGCCGTCCCTAATACCCAGACAGTGGTTATGAAATACCATTGTCCACTTAAAAAAAAAAAAACTTCTTGGAGAAAAGGCTGATTCTAGGTCTAGAGCAGAAAATGTACAAGGTGGATCTGGTACATCTTGTCATACAGAGAGTAAGGAGACCACTCTCGGAGACCACTAGGTAGGCTGACCATACATACCGTTTTAAACAGGACAGGGGAAACACGATACTATCCTGTTTAAAATGGCACGTATGGTCAGCCTAGTCTCACTGGGCTAAATTCAAGGTGTCAGTAGGCTGACCATATGGACCATTTTAAATGGGACAATACCATTGTTTTCTGACCCGTTTAAAATGGACCTACGGTCAGCCTACCACTAGGGTTATGTAGAAAGGACTTGAGCTAAGTTGAAGAGGCTTTCACAATGGAATGGGACCATTTGACCTTCAAAAAGAACAATACTTGGAATTGATTGTAACCCATCAAAATATTTGTATCCTAAAGTCCATACTGTATTGAAAAGAAATTAATTGGTCTCCTTTGGAGGATGATAAAAAATCAATTCATTCTCTTCAAAACTGGTAACTAGAGGGGAAGAATTAGGAGTGTACCTTGCATTTCCTACTGCTGAGTAACAAAGGGTAAATGAAGGGAAGCATCTCTTTCTAAAAGTCTCTTTCCAATTGGTAAGTGAAAAAGAAAGGCTAAGGTGGAAGTGTTGCTACTAGCAATCCCCCCCCCATGAATTAATGGACTAACTAATAATGAGCATCAACCTCTGCTAAGGCAGAAGAGGGACCCCCGACATTAAGTGCCATCAGATGAAAGAGCACAAGCCCGAGAATCTAGCCAGAGGGATAGATCCTGAGTCCAATCAAGCTTCTAGATCCAGCTGCCAACTTGCACAACACACAGAGACTAGAGGAACACGTTGAACTGCACCATGGGGATGGAGTCAGCAGAATCCAGACTCTGGGGAACTCCACAGGCCAATGGCTGGGTCCTTCGACAAATAGCTTGTAAGGAAAGGAAAAAAAAGGTAGATGGGCACCTATGAATTAAAGTGACTTTAAAGATGTATCTTTTTTTATGGGCATGTCTAAACCATAGTGTCTAGAGATATACACTTACTTAGGTGATAAAACAACATATTGTAAGAAAATGATTACAAAGTCAGGCTCCTAGTTAATTGCAGGGACAGTCAGAGAGAGTTGGGGAGTTGGGTGTTGCAAATTCTACTTTATCAACTTGGATAGTGGTTACAAAGACACGTGCCTTAAGATAACTCATTAAAACATCCATTTGTTTTGCACAGTTTTCTGTATTTGTTTACTTCACAATTTAAAAAAAATTGAAAAATAAAAGATTGAAATGACTGAATGAATGAGGAACCCTACTAGGTCTCAATGGTCTCCTTTGATGGGTGACAAAGGGAAAACTCAGAGAAGAAAGCCATGTGCCCAAGGTCACACAGCTGCCAAGCTGCCCAACTGAGCTCGAAACCTAAGTGAGGTTCATCTATTTATTTGACACCTGTTGGTTACCTGTCAGTAACCTACAGTTACTGACACCTGCTGAATTGGTTGCAAACAACTGAGTTAAAACAGCCTGACTTCAGATCCACCGGGCCTGCCAGGGCTTGGGGATGTGAGCACGTGGAAGGGGCATTTGCTGGTCTTGGTACCCACCTGGGTAGAGCCACAGCATGCCCCAGGTTTCTGCTCTTGTGCTGGGGGCCCATGTGGTGCTCTCACAAGCTACGCCCACGTCTTCTCACCCCAGACTCTGGGCATGAAATGCATTTGATGAAGTTTCACTTCTGTTTCTCAGCACCTCTCAGATTATTCTGTCCCCTGGAGAGAAAGGAGGGTCTGAAACTGAGAGGTCAGCTTGACCCCACCACCGACCTTGCTACCCCACCGGAGGAGCCGGGCCAATGAGGTGGGGCAAATGGGGCAGAAGATGAAACTGTGCTTTGGCCTCTGGTATCCGCAGTATCAGGCACTCAGTCTCCAAAAGCAGAAGTACATGTTTGTTGAATGAATGAATAAATGAATAAATAAATTCGATACATCAATTTTGAGCTATTTCACACAAAGTCCAAGGCTCAAGCAATACTTTTAAAATACATCATGTTTCACTCTACCACTGGAGTTATACAAATGCCTACCCCTAAGGTCATGAGGAAGATTCAATCAGTTAATAAATGTAACACCTTTAGACTAGAGTCTGGCACACACTGAATCCTGAGTTAGTCCTGTAAGCTAAGTGAAGTCTGCCCAAGGTCACTGTGGGATTAGGAATCAGTATAGGGCCAGGGGCAGAGGGCAGAGGGCAGAAAGAGCTAGTTCAGTATGAGGTTAGGATTAGAGGATCAGTGTGTGGCCAGCCTACAGTCAGATTTTTAAATGAACTATTTGCTTACTTATCCTCACATTGTTCCAGAAGGACGCAAGCTTTCAGGAATACTGGCTCTGGAAATCAGATGTACATGAAAGTGGTTATGATCCTGGCCTGGGGCATACATGCTAGCACCCTGAGGACCTCTCTCTCAGCAAAGAACCCAGGAATCCTCGTGCGAATTCCATAAGCTAATCTATGCAAAGTGCCCGCATATAGTAAGTGCTCAATAAATGTTTGCTATTATCGTCAGAACACGGGGCTGAGGTTGACCCAGGGGAGCCTGCTGAGAATGTGCAATGAGCAGTGGGGACCAGCATTTTCTCACTGGCCAGAGCAGCACATCCTCTCCCCATGGACAGCCACCTCACCCGCAAGTCAGAGGCAGGAGAAATGGACGTTCAAGGGCATCAGGCTGAGGTGGCCAAATGCACTCCATCAGGGCTGCCTGGCCAGCAGCTAGCCCCCGGGATCCCTGAAGTCCATTGGCTCTGACTCCCTCTTCTCGGAACGTGCTGGGATGGGCTCTGCCAGTGCAGCCGCAGCCCCCAGGACCCTCTTTTCTTTATATTGTTGAGTGTATTCGCCAGGTGAGGACAAGTCCACAAGACGCACATAGTTCAAATTCTGTGTGTGGGGGCGGCAGGGGGAGTGTGTGCGTATGTGTTAAATTCCCATTGCTACTATAACAAGTTAACCACTTAAACAATACATAGTATCTTGTAGTTCTATGTAAGTCAGAACTGGCCCCAAATCAGCAGGGCCATGTCCCCCCCACCCCACCCCCCGAAGCCGTAGGCCCGAGACTGTTCTTTGCTTCTTCCCGTTTCTCGTAGCTGCCGGCGCGCCAGGGCTCTTGGCCCTCGCCCATCGTAAGCCGGCAATTGCATTATGTGACTCTGCCTCCTGTCCTCCTATCTCCTTTTGTGACTTCCACCCGGCCTCCTTCCTATCAGGACCCTGGTTGTCCAGGATCGTCTTCTCAATGTCCTCACATCTGGAGAGTCCCTTTTAACAGATTCACAGGTCCCAAGGATGAATGCGCTGATGTCCCCAGCTCTCTGCTCTACCAGGAAGGGAACTTTGGAACCAGGAAAAGAGCCCTGCTTCTCAGTTCAAAGAAAGTTTGGTAAAATGTCCCATGAGAAGATAAAGAAGTAAAACATCCCCTTCAATTTTTCTAGAGTTTGGACAAGACATTATGCCCCCCGCCCAGTGTGGTCCGTGACACCGGGCACGTGCACGCCGCTCGAAGGCAGCATAGCGGTTAACCTTGAGAGGTCACGATCGTGCATACGTGTGAGGGGGCTCCTGGGAGGCTGGCAGTGAGTGTTGATGGCATGGATGGGATCGGTTTGTGAAAATTCCTGTGATATGGGCACTTTTCACAATGTATGTTACATTTCGGTAAAAAGTTTTTTTAAGTGGTATTGGGTCAATATAGCACAAATTTTAAATTAGGGGTGCTGTTTGGAGAGACAGGGCCCCAGTCTGTAACCAGAGTTAGAGCTCTTGCTAAGGCTGGAATCTGGGCTCAGCTGGACTCAGGGTCAAGACCATCTGGGGCTGGATCCAGGCTCGTCTAGCCATCAGGGCACAGTGTCTCCGTGCCTCCGGCTTGACGGCTGCCGTTCCAGGCTCTGACCACTTGAGGTCTCTACTGGACAAAATTGCTCGGTGAGGAGCCAGTTGGATAGGCGGGCCTGTACCCTGAATGGCCCTGAGCTGGGACAGGTTGGAGATCACAGCTCCTGCAAAGTCAGGGAAACACCGGAGCGTGAATCCGAGTGGAGCAGAGCTGGCCATTCCAGGAATGGGCTCCAGGCCCGTGGAACAGTGGGGACCACAGGGCAAGGTCAGCTCAGAAGCCCCCAGTTGTGTCCTATCTCAGTCTGTATTATTTCATTCATTTATTCATTCACTCACTCACTGTTTAATGACCTGCTCTGGGCCAGGCACAAGGATGCAAAGAGGGCAAACACACCACCGTCCGTGTCTTCACAGACCTCCCGTCATACTCACAGCTCCGCTCTCCTCCTCCGGCCTTCCCCAGCCCATCGCCCTGCCCAGCACCCACCGCGCCCTCCCAGCCCAGAACCTCCAATACCAGAATCCACCTCCCGGCCAGCCCCTCTGCCAGGACCCCACCTTTCTTCGTTCGCTGTCTGTCTGTCCCACTGGGATAACTGTCCAAAGGGCAGGGACCTCATTTGTCTTCTAGATCCTGGTATTCTCAGGGTCAGGCCGAGAGTTAAGTGACGAGTAAATATTTGTTGAGTGGAAGTGGGGTAGCAATAAGGTGGTCACACCATCCCTGCCGAGCCAAGAGGACAGTGCAGGGAGGCTTCCTCTGAGTCTGGGGGAATTCTGGAGGAAGCCTCTGACAGGGCTGTGTGAAGTGGGTGTGGGAACACGAGTTGTGAGTCGGATTGAGAGCTGGAAGTCTCAGGGCTGGCAGGGCTGCAGGAGCACTTGCTAGCAGCCCAGCTCACCAACCCTGGGGCAGTTCCAGTTCTCCTTTTTTCAAAAGCAAACTAGGTCGGGGAGGGAAGGGGCAGGTTTGCACACCGCAGTGACAGGCCCTGGGACCGGCTATAGGAACAGGAAATAAGAGGCAGCAGAGATTAAGTAGGAACCAGCTCAGCGTGCCCTGCCTGCCCCTACCTTTTAGGCAGCCTACCAGCCACCACAGCTTTGGCAGATAAGGGCAAACAGACCAGCTGGGTGGGGGCCCGCTAGAAAGAGACCTGGGCATGACTTTGAGGGAAACAAGCTGGAGGGAAGGGGACGAAGAGCTGGAACTACAGGCAAACAAACTGGAGTAGGGAGGAGGGATTGAGGGCCCGAGACGTCAACTTGGATGGCCAAGTGGATGCAGCCACCTTGGACCTTTGGAGGACCCATTTTATCCCATTTTCTGGGGCACCAGTGATGGGAGGAGTAGGATGGGGCCTCTAGCCCCAGGGTCTACATTCTACTGCCCCATGCACATCCAGTCAACATGTCCACATAGCTGTTTTGTGGGGGTGAGAGCAGACCAGCCCTGTCCACTAGAATTCCCTACAATGACGAAAACGTTCTATAGCTAGGTTTTCCCGTATGGTAGCCGCTAGCCACACAGGTCAGTAGCTATCATATTGGAAAGCTCAGCTCTAGACTACTGTGTTAGATGTGCAAAGCCACCTGCCCCTCCTTCTGTCCTCTCACATCCTACTCTTCTCCTTGTGCCTCAAGCTATGAGTCCAAAACAATGTCGTAATGAGTGTGAGTTTCACAGTCTATAAACCCACATAAAACAAATATATAAAATACTCCATTTTTCTGAAATTGAGTAGAATGCCCATCCTGCCTAATGGCAGTGATTTATTCTAAATAAATTGAGGTCAAAGGCAGTCAAGTGAGGACTTTCTCTGGGCTTTCTCTCTCCTTTTTTCTCAGAGTACTTCTAAGTCTCAGGGTAGGTCAGAATATGTATTTTAAATAGCACTCAAGCACTAGGAGAGGGGACATTTGGGGCCTGAGGGACCACTGTCCATGCTGGCATCCAGGTATTAGTCCATGTCCTCCTGCAGGGGCAGGAGAGGCAGGTACAGAAGCCCTTCTCAAAGACCCATCCTGTCATCTGACACTACTGTCCCCACTTGCCACATACTCCCAACTTGCTTCCCTCGTTAACATTTATTGAACGTCTCTTATGCACCAGGCATCTTCTAAGCACTTGAAAAACCATGAACCCATTTAGTCTTCCCAGCAACTCCCTGAGGTAAACACTGTCGTTACTCTCTTTTTGCAGAGGAGAAGCTGAAGCATAGAGAGGTAGTGTGAATAAGCTCACACAGAAAGCTAGGACTTCAAAAATCAACATTACACATGCATCACGCTACAATACTAGGTCTAGGAACCGATCCCAAAAATATGCTGACAAAAGTCTGAGAGTCCATTTGTGACAGCACTCTTGGTATTAGCAAATGGCTACAAACCAGCCAAACATCCATCAATAGGGGATTAAGTGGCTAAACCGTGTTACATTTATACACTGGAGTACTATGCAGCTGTAGAAAGGAATCAGAGATCTTGCTATACACTGCAATAGAGTGAACTTCAGAGTACATAGTTAAGTGAAAGAAGTATATATGGTATGCTACCATTTATATAAGAAAAGGGGGATAGATGAGGTCTATCCAGACAGGATTCAGCCATGTATATGAAAAATAGAGGCATCTATTGAAGATCCTGTGTCAAAATCTCAGACACAGTAGATTTAGGAAGGAAGGAAGGAAAAGAGAAAGAAAAAACCTCATTGGATTCCCTGTGATCATGTTAGAGAACTGACTCATCATTTTGAAAATTGCTAAATAAAGGGCAAAAACCACTTTTTCTACTTTTCCTATGTGAACCGAATCTCATAAGCAAATAATTAGCTTGAGAAAGTTTCTCTTCGTAAAAGTATTTCTGCTAGTAAATGAAAAAAAAATATTTTTAAGAATTAGAACTTTGCATTTTGTATTTTGCCACCTGCAACAAAATTAATTTAGGCCACAATCATCTATAGCTAGGAATTTCACAGAAAGACAGGCAAATATACATGATGCGCCTCCTGGGGTAGAGGTATGTAATAAAGTCACCTATGACGTATTCCTGCTAAAAAAAGAAAAACATTTAACCTGGCTATTATATTAAGATATTAGTCGTATGAAATAAAGGGAACAATTAATTGACTCCACCAAGATGCAGTCAGCAAATCCAGAAGGCAGGGAACCCTACAAGACAAACACTTCATTTCTTCAATAAACAAATTGAAGACAGAGAAAGGGAGATTTTCTCCAAGTCTTGTCTATTCCACCTTTGTCTATTAGACAAAGAGAGCTACATAGGGAAAAACCTATAGATTAAAGTGACTTAAAAGAAACATCAATCAGTGCAATGTATGGGGCTTATGTAGAACTTGATTCAAACAAACACATTATATGTTTTAAAATTCTGCAAAAATTGGGTATATTTGAACACTGACTGAATGTTCAGTAATATTAAGAAGTTGTTTTGTTTTGTTTTTTACATGAGATACTGATGTTGTGGTTTAAGTTCTTATCTTTTCAGATGTAAGGATATGCTTACAGATGAAATTATATGATATCTGAGATTTGCATCAAAATAACCCATTAGAGGAGAGAGGTAAGTGGGGTACATAATGAAGTAAGTTTATCCATGAGTCAATGACTGTGAAAGCTACATAATGGGTACCTGCAGGTTCATATACTTAAAAATTTCCATAATAAAACTTTTTTTTTTCTTTCACTGGTTCCCTTGCTGGGAATTGAACCAAGGCCTTGACATTGAGAGCACCACAGCCTAGCCACTGCACCACCAGGGAAGCCCCATAATAAAACATTTTAAGGAAAGAAAGCTAACGTTATTTCTATTCTTGCTACATTTCTGCTGTAAAAACCACCTCCAAGGCCAAGGTACTCATCTGAGCCTGAGAAAGCTAATGGGATAAAAGTCTTTGTACAAGAAAAAGAAATACATTGGTTAGGACTTCAAACTATTTTTTAAATCTGAGGTGACGTTCACATAATATAAAATGAACCACTTTAAAGAATACAGTTCAGCGGCATTTAGCACACTCCCCAGGTTGTACAACCACAACCTTTGTCAGGTTCCAAAACGTTTTCATCCCCACAAAAGGAGGACCCGTATGCATTGAAGAAAGCACTCCTCATCCCCCCATCTCCTCAGCCCCTGGCAACCACCTACCTGCTGCTATTCGTCTCTATAGATTTACCTATTCTGGATATTTCATGTAAATGGAATCAGGCAGTATGTGACCTTTTATTTCAAACTACGTCCAACCACACATTTACTGAGCTCTATTACGTACCAGGCACTAGCTAAGTGCTAGAGATAACATGGGGGAGAAGACAGATGTGATCACCACCTTCATGAGGCTCGTGAGACAGCCATCAGGCAAATAAATTCACGCAATGAACGATCTAACTATGAACATGCAGATGCTGCAGAGTTGAGGACAGAAGCTATGAGGAAGGGTCTGATCTGGCTTGGAGCATGAGGGAGGGCTTCTCTAAAGAGGTGTCATTGAAGCTGAGCCTTATACATGATGTGCCTCTTGGTAGAGGTATATAAAGTCACCTGAGACGTATTCTTACTAAAAAAAAAAAAAAAAAAAAAAAACATTTAATCTGATTATTAAGATACTAAAAATAAATGAAATAAAGGGCCTGCTTTGCAGTGTCGGTGCCCTGGTAGATAGATGTTGGTGTCGTTGCCTGAGATAGGGAAATGAAAAGGGAAGGACAGGTTTGGGAGAAGACCGCAGGCTCAGCTTTGGATGTGATGTTTTGAGTTTCAAGTGCCTGAGAGACATCTAAGTGGAAATGCGAAGTGCCCCATCTGGGTCTGGACCTCAGACCTCTTTCCCCTCCCTTACCAAACAGTCCACCTCGCTGGCCTTAATTCTCTTCCTGAACAGGCCGAGTTTCCTCCGTCCTCAGAACTGCGGCCTTGCTGTTTCCTCGGCCTGGAACACTCCCCTGCAGTTACGTGGGCATACACAACTAGCTCCTTCTTAACATTCGACTCTCAGGACAAACATCACCTCAACAGAGACTCCTTCCTCAGCCCCAAGCTAAAGGCAACACAATGGAGTGAGCTAGGGACCCACGTGGGGCAGATTTGGCTGGGGCAATACTGCATAAAAACCAACTTGCAGACACTGTGCGTTTTAGCATTCATCAGGGCCCTGCTGGGCTGGGCTGGGCTCCAGGTGGCATGCAGACGGCCTCGTATGTCCTCCATTCCCAATCCAGGCTGAAGGAGCCCACTGCTGGGGACTTGGGTCCTCATGGCCAAGGACGATTGCTCAAAAGCCCCCTGCCATGGAAACTCTCGGTGTCTTGGACCTGGCCCCTGTCACTGCCACACATATTCTTTTGGCCAAAGCAAGTCACGTGACTAAATTCAATATCAACAAAGAGAGGAAGTGTATTCCTCCCACGGAGAGGAGGGCTGGGGGAAGTAAATATTTGTTGAATAGTAATACAGTTCACCACAGGACCCGACTCTTTTTTTCCTGGATGGCCATGTTTATTGAGTAATCCCCCCACAGCCCTAAGAGATACCATCTTATACAAATGAGTGAATAAATGAATGAATGAGTGGGGGAACATGCCTTTCAAGGCAAGAAGATTCCCCTCTCTTCAAATGAGGAACCCGAGGCTCAGAGGAAGGGAAGTGACTTGTCCAAGGTCACAGAAACCACCTGTGGCAAGCCCAGCCTGTCTGGTTCCTTCAACTCAGTTGCCTACACACAGTGAGTGAGGTGAGGAAGTGCTATTCTCTGGGGGCAGGGAGGCTGCATCACTATTCTGCCCTCTCTCCGAGGTTTGGTTGATGTGCACATAACCAGGGGAGAGGTGCACCAGAGGGCCTCTTTGCTGATTCAACCTCAGATCTCCCTCCAAAGGTAGGTAGGACCTTGATTTGTCATTTCCGGGTCCCAGAACCCCGAATGTTAAGTGCATACTGAGTGAATGAGTCATCGGTGTGGTGGTGACTTTAATTGCTGATTAAGTGTTCTGTGAAACTCCTGTACCACCCCCGCTGTGCCTGCCCCTGAGGCACAGACAGTCATGCTGCTTCTTCAGAGGCTCTGCAGTGTCTCTCACACAGTGGAGCTCAAAAACCAGGTCTAGGAAAAGTCTGGAAGGACATGCCTCAGATAAACAGTGGCACCTCTTTCGAAACAGGATTACTTAGGACTTTAACTCTCTGCTTTATAGCTTTAGGTAACATTTGAACGTTTCACAATGAGCGTAATTTGCTCCTGTCATCAGAGAGGGAAAAACAGTCTGGAAATATTTTAAAGTTCATACTAGCATGCAAAATGCAATCACTTGCTGGTGGGTTGGGAAATTCCTGAAAATCATCTTACTTCAGAATCCTCCTCCCACACATTGTGAAATACCTATTTTCAGAAACACTGAGTTAATTCCCCACCACTCCTTTAGTCGGCAAGCCAGTGAGCACCTACCATCCGCCAAGGACTAAGTGAGCCACCATGGTGATGAGTGACAGGCTGGGCAACAGGAGGCGATCAGAGTCAGTGAGGTCTGCATTCAAACCATAGCTGACGTGGAGGGAGCTAGCCCATGGGCCAGACACTGTGCTAAGTGTTCCACATGGATTAGCACGTTTAATCCGCACAACAAGTTGATGTGGTAGGAGCTATAATTATCCTGTCTTACAGCTGTGGAAACTGAAGTGTAGAGAGACGAAGGAACTCGCCCAAGGTCACATAACCAGCAGATGGTGGAAGTGACATTTGATCCCAGAGCCTGTGCTCTTGACTGCTACCCCACGGTGACTCCCACTAGGAATCGGCCCAAACTCCACTGGCACAAAGTGGCAGAATCAGAACTCAAATCAAGCAAGGGTCATCGGCTTCCAAAGAGTATGCCGTTAATGGGTAAGACGTCCTTCTCCTCCCTACCCCTCCCCACTGCTGGATCCAACACCAACGCCATGGTACTGGGGTCACCTCTCTGAGCCTCAGTGGCCATGGCTGAAAATGGGAAGAACATTGCTCACCCCAGGGAGCTGAAGAGGCTGGTGTGAGAGGACAGTTCCTCCCACAGAACGTGGTGGGCACTCCGTTAAGATAACCTACCTGTGCTTTTTCTGCTTTCCAGGAGTTTGATGCAGTTGGCCAAGTGGACACCGGAGCAGGCCCATCCCAGGAGCTCTATGACAGGGTGTGTACTAGTGCTATGGGGCCAGAGGCTGGGCACAGGATAAAAAGTCAAGGGTTACTGAGTATCCAGAAGCTCAGCTGAGGGAACACTGGAATAAACAACCCCCAGGAGGTGGGGGTGGGGGGACGCATTGGTTCGTCATCTTTCCTGTTTTTCCAGGCTGGCCCAGTCCCAAAGCCTCTTCTTAATCTTGTCAGGATTTTGGCCCTCTTCCCCAGGAGGGAGCTGCCAGGAGGCCCACAGTGAGCCAAGTCTTCAAGGAAGTGATGTTTTCTGTGGGTCAAGAGACGGGAAGAGGCTTTCTGGGAGTGGGGAGAAGGCAAGGACAGAACAAGAGAAGGGCCAGGCTGGCAGTGAAGAAACCGAGGCTTAGAACAGGCAAGATTTATTAATTTGCTAGTGGCAGGGTAGAGACCAGTAGCCTACAGCCGGTCCTCGAATAACTTTATTATGTTCAACGTCGCCTGTTATTATAATGTTGGTGAGATGTCATAGGAACTTAACTCTTGTTTACATCCGTTAGCACCTGGCGTATTGGTTTCACTATACATCATTTCACCATGGTTCCAAGAACCTATTGAAGACGTTAGGTGAGGACTTACTGAATACTCCTGCCTCCCAACCCACAGTCTTCTCCACTGCAGCGTATCAAGTGCTCACTCCCTTCCTAATCTAGGGCTACCCAGGCTGGGGGAGCTGCCTTCGCTCCCCCTTTTCCACCCTTTTTTCTAGCAATATCTCTCCATCACAGTACTGGAAACTTAGAAAACACACATGTGGGTCCTGTAGGTACTGCAAAGATCTTGGTGGGTTTGACCATGTAGGAAATGGGGACGACAGACTCTCAAAAAAGAAAAAAGGCATATTCCCTGAGCACCTACTGTGTGCCTACACAGTGCCAGGCACGTTCAACATTCAACATGCTACATCATCTAATCATCACACTGACTCTGAGAAGTCAATCACCTTCCCATTTACAGATAAGGAACCTGGGGCTGATGGGAGAGATGTTTCCTGCCAACTCTACCTCCACCCTTTAACTCTCTTCTGAGCTCCAGACCTGGCTATCTACTTTGTCTTGGGCATCCCTATTTGTAGACCCACACACTTCCCAAACTCAGCTTGAACGATCCTAAACTCATCACCTTCCCATAACCATAGGCATCTGCTTTCCCATCACAGCCTCACTACTCAGCAACCAGGATACCTACCTTGACTCCACCCTCTCGCCCAGTCCCCTCTCCAAGTAGCCACCTGGACCAGGGGTCCCACCTTCATTCCAGGGTTTCTAACATAATCCAGACTTTTATCATGTCACACCTAGGTGACTCCCACAGCTTCTAATTAGGCCATTCTTCCTCTAGTTTAGCCCTCCACTCATCTATGCCCTGCCCAAATGTCAGAGTCATTTTTCTAAAATGCAAATTTTCCAAGTCTCACCCAACTGAAAATGCTTCAGTGGCTTCTCAGTGCCCTCAAGAAAAACCCCTTACCTGGGCTTCCCAGGCCCCCAAAATTTTGGCCCTTGCTGCCCACTCTGGTTTCAGGTTGGGTCACTCTGTCCCCCAAAGCCTCAGACACTCTGGAATACTCTCAGTTCTTCTTTGGCATGTGCTGTTGCCTCTGCCTTTTCCTGGCTAACTCTGTCTCATCTTTTAGGTTTCAGCTTAGTCACCACTTCCTGACCACCCTCTGTGAAGCTTCATGCGCTGTCACTCCAGTGAATTCCCACAGTTCCCCTGTACTTCCTCCTCTGAGCTGCCCGCCCCCTTCCTCTCACATGCCCCTGGATAGGCCAACAAAGCCTTCACACAACAGGAATGGAATGTTGGAGCAATACTCAACAGTGGAAACATAACACGTGCCACGTGTAACTATAAATTCTCTAGTAGCCACATTTTAAAAAGTAAAAAGAAATAGATGAAGTTAATTTTAATAATGTAGTTTAACCCAATATTTCAAAAATAGCATTATTTTAATATATAATCATATTATTATTTTATTAAAATAAAATATTAATCGTTTTTATATTACTTATTAATATTTTATTTTGTTCTTATTCTAAGCCTTCAAAATCTGGTGTGTATTTTATGCTCTCAGCACACCTCAGTTTGAACTAGCCACATTTCAAGTGCTCAAGGTCACCATATGCTAGTGGCTGTGAGATTGGACAGTGCCGTTTTGGAGGATGCTTGAAGCTAACTGGCCTGTGTCCTGTTCTGGGGGACACTAATTCTGAGAAGTATTCAAAGGTGTTTGGTAGAAAAAAAAGATTCTAAGTCAAATGAGTCTTGAAAACAACATGAAACAGGGTTTTTGTGCTTCAGAACCTCCCAGAGTCTCATCTGTGCTCAGGTACAGTGTGATACTGCGAGCAGAAACTGGCCACAGAACTTGTTGGATTTAAGCAACTCATTTGAGCTCAGAGCTCTGTTTTCATAAAGCATTGCTGGGGATTACTGTGCAGTGGAATGTTTCTTGGTAAATGCTGCTTTAGCTACATCCCTGAATCAGTCAATCCCGGGATCCCCACAGGAAGAACTTGGGGTTTAGGGAGCCTACCTCATGTGCCTCTGAGTCTGGCACAGAAGAAGCACGCCAAACCTGATTGAATTGACTAACTCTGGGAAGTTGCAGAGGGCATGACTAGAATTAGTAAGCACAAGTTGCAGCATTTGGAGCTCAAACAAGAAAGTTGTATTTGTGTGTGTGTGTGTGTGTGTGTGTGTGTGTGTAACAGTTTAAAGATAACTTTCCAGATCTGTCTGGAAAGTACAATTGATAGCCTTATAAGATGATGATTTCTCCATCACTAAGAGTGATCAAGGCTGGAGTTCTGGGTGGTGGGGCAGGGTCCTCCCCAGAATCTCTAATCTCCTTCCTTCCTGTTCTGAAGGAAGGAAAGGGGTGAGAAGGGAAGGGAAGGAGAGGGAAGGGAAGGGAAGGGAAGGGAAGAAAAGGGAGAGGAAAGGAAGGGGAAGGAAGGGAAAAGAAAAAGAAAGAAGCAGTGGGCATGAGAACTTGAACTTTGGAGGAAGTAATCAGATGCACATGCAGACACGTTTATTGAGAACACACCAGGATTCTGGAGGCCCAGTGGAAGGTCAGTTTACAACCAAAGCCCCTTTGAGTCTGTAGGTGCTTGGTTCAATTCAGAAGATTTTTGGTCCATTGTATATGCAGTCCAACATCTGTTCAATGACTAATTGAATCCATCCATCAGTCAAAATGTATGTATGGGAAGTGGACAAGAGGATGGTCTGTTTCTTTTAAAATTGCTTTTGCATGGCAGAACCAGGCAAGACCTATCTGTGCTGTGAGAAGTCATCAGGATAGCGGTTACCTTTGGTGTAATGACAGGAAGAAAGTACACTTGCAGGGGCTTGGAGGCTAGCAAATTCTCCTTCTTGATTACATGCAGGTTACACAGATGTGTTCAGTTGGTGAAAATTAATCAAGCTGCATACTTTTGATATGTGTACTTTTTTGTATGTCTATTGCACTTTGCTAAACAGTTTCAGAAATTGCTTTTGTGATTATATACAACTTTGTCACACTAAGAACAAAAATGTAGCTGTGATTAACTTGACTAAAATTATCGGGCTGGTCTGAGATTTGAGCTGAGGAGGAAGAGGTTGACCAACAGTCAGGTGTTTCTCGTGTAGGGTCTGAGAAGCAGTTTTGCTGGCTCAGAGGGCAACTGAAGGTTAGTCATGCTTCAGAGAACCCCCTAACCACCCACAGACAGGCCATAGATGGACTGGGATAGATCCTCCTAGAGGTCCCAGCTGCCTGTCAGTAGGATACCTGGAAGTATAAGGAAGTTGAAGCCATTAAAAGTTGAGTTCTGTATCCCCAGGCCATGCATGGAGCCCAGCACAAAGTAGGTGCTCAAGTAGGTGTCCTCTCCCTTCCTGTTACCTGGATTTGAGGTATGGCAGTCCCAGAAGTGCCGAGGCCTTCTGTCAGAAGGAACTGGCATTTCCAATTTAAGGCCAGCAAAGATCTCAGAGGCTGTCACAGCTGGGCTGAGAGTGGAAGGGGAAATGAAACCCTTGCATGGCTCACATGTGCTCAAGTAACTGCAAAGAAGCCACCTGTGGTCAGACGAAGGCATAGATGAGGGAGAAAGAGGGGCTTTAGAGAAGTGGGGGAGGTCATAAAGGATGTGCATTTCAGGTGATAGAGAAGGGGGAGGTAAAAAACAACACAAAAAACCAGCAGTTAAGAATAACAGAAAACACACCATGGTGGGGTGGAGGTAGGTTTCAGGCGGGAAGGGTCAAAGGAAACAGCAGTTTGTAACAGGCAACACAGTGTGGTGCCTGGGACAGAGACCCTGGACTTAGAGCTATGTGGTATTGGCAAGACACCTAACCAAACAGTTCTTTCATCTATAAAAAATGGGACAATAATAGTTCCTTCCTCCTGAGGTTGTTCAGAGGATGAGACCAGCTGATGCATGATAAATGTGGTACGAGTCTTGTAGCTGTTATTAATAACAAGGGTATTGGTAACAGTATGGTAGGGAGGAGCTTCTGCTTCTGAAAAGAGATCAGGTGGACTGATCTGGAGCCAACACCAACCAGAACTCTAGAGGGGAGAGGAGGAGAAGAGGAAAGACCAACTAGACAAGGTGCACTCGGATTTCCATGAAAAATCCTGTATTTACAAGGATATGCATTTTTTGGAGGGAGAAGGTCCATAGCCACATTGGTTTTTCACAGGGGCCTATGACCCATCCCTGACAGTAGTTTAAGAATTACTGATCTAGAGAAATGAACGGCCAAGGGCTGAGAGAGGGGGGCAGATGGGACAAGAGGCCTGCAATCATGAACAGATGGAGGGCGCCACCTCCGTGAACCTAAGAGACGAGTTTGGGGGCTGGAGGCGAGTCTAGGAAGAAGAGACAAAGGAGAGAGTTTGTGGGCTGGCATGAAGATTCAGAGAACTGAGACAACTCACAGTGGGAGTGGGGTGAAGGTGAGGTTTGTGGTTCAGCTCAGTGACCACTGGGGTGGTCTAGAGCAGGCTGGGTGAGTAGATTGATGGGCAGGCCAGCCCAGAAGCTGAAGATTAGCAAATTAGTGAGGCCAACTGCGGATGGGAAGGGTGGGAGGAATTCAGAGACCTTGATGGTGTGTCTGGGGAACTATGAAGGGACTCAGTGGAAAAATTCTTGTCATTTGCCTGGTGTGATGGGGAAAAAACTGTCAGTCTGTGTACAGTGTTCTCTACCAGAAAACCTCCTGGCTCTGTGGGTGAAGATGTGCAAGAAGAGTATTCTGTCAGGGGGAGGAACTCTCAACTGCTGCTCTGCAGCTATCTTAGGGACACCCCAGGGTGAAATGGGGTAAGCAGAGACTTTGTTATCTAACTGTTGTAGGTTTGTATCCTGATTTGGCCATTTCATACATTTATTCATTTACTCATGCAATGAATATTTCTTAAGCACCAACTACATGCCCAGCTTTCTACTGGGCGATGGAGATGCAGCGATGAGTAAGAGACGGTCCTTGAGCCCAAAAGTCTTACATCTAGTTAAGTAAATTGATGATGGCCGTGCGGAATGATAGGGTCATATGCTGTTTGCTATGGGAACAGAGAGAATAAGCACTCCTACTTCTCTAGGCTGCGGTCTCCTCATCTGCAAGATGGGAAACGTGTCACTCACTCCAGTTGGCATATTCCAGGACCCTGCCTGACACATGATTGATGCTCATTGCAGCCTATGATTAATTAATATGTTCAACAAGTATTAATGGAGGCCCTTATGTGTGCCAGGCATTGCTATAGATGCTAGAAATTCAGCATTAAACTAAACAGATAAAAAGCCTTTATCCAGCTTATATTCTAGCAAGAGGAAGATAAACAACAAACAAATAAGTAAAATACTTTTCAGGTTAAATGATGACAAGTGCCTTGGAGACAAATAAAATAGAGATGAAAGGTGAAGAAGCAATCAGGGAAGAGGGCTGTGATCTTTGATAGACTAGTCAGGAAAAGGCTCACTGAAAAGGAGATAGTTTAGTAAAAATATGAAAGCGGTGAGAAAGTAGGCTACGGAGATGTCCGGCATGAGGGGGAGGTTGCAGGCAGAAGGGTCCTCCAATACAAAGGTGCTGAGACTGGAGGGTAAGTGATGTGTGGTCGCAAGAGAGGGGTGATCGAGGTGGAGAGCATCTGCAGATGAAGTTGGGGGGAGGGAGGGCCAGAGACGGGGCGGGGGCGCAGGCAGGTAGAGCCTCCAGGGCCATTGGAGGGACTTTGACTTATACTCTGAGTGAGACGGGACCACTGGAGAGATTTGAGCAGAGGAGTGACAGGATCTCACATTTTCAAAGGGTCACAGCAGCTTAAGGGACCACTTGTTCTGAAGATGTCCCATGGAAAGACAAGCATGGAAACAAGGGGTACCAGTTGGGAAGCTCCTGCATTAAACCAGGTGGAGATGCTGGGGGCTTGGGCTAAAGCAGAAGCAGAGGGACTGGGGAGAAATGTTTAACATCTGGATATTTGAAGGTGGTGCCCACAGGATCTGCTGACAGATTGCATATGGGGGTGGGGGGGTCAGTGGGCAAGAAAGTGTCAAGGATGACTGTGTGGTTAGGCCTGAGCTGTTAACTGTGATGGGGAACACCAAGGGTAGAGGGGCAATTTAGGAAGAAAGACCGAAGCTTGATTTGAGGTGGTGTGTTTAAGAAGCCCCTTGGAAATCCAAATAGGGCTATACTGGGGGGGGGGGGGGGCAGCGGAATACACAAATCTGAGACCAGGGGGCAAGGTCCTGATTTCAGATATGACTTAGGACTTCTCAGTATGTAATTGGTATTTAAAGCCACTAGAGTGGATGACGTAGTGAATGCAGAGAATGAAGAAAAGAAGTCTGAGGATTGAGCCCAGGGTCTCCAACATCTGGCACTGGTGGCCCCACCTGCTTTTAATTTGGGGGAGTCCAAGGTTAAATGTGGGCATTCTATAAGGTTTCGTGCAAATATTTTCCCAGGGTTCTGTCTCCCAGTTCTGAAATACCCATGTTGACCAGGAAAAAGTCTGCAGAAGGAACAAATATCAATTTGCAGTAGACTGTGTTGCCATTTCCCCCAAAATAGCAGGAGAGCTAAGCTCTGGGTCCGGAGGAGGATTCGAAGTCTCCAGCTTTTCTCCATCAAACCCTCGAGGCTGGGCTCCCGTGGAAGCGTCAGCCTGTTTCCCAGCCCGAGGGCTCTCCCGTAAGCCTCTCCCCACACTGCCTTGCAATCAATGGTTTACTTGTCTGTCTCCTCTCCTGGGCTTTGGGTTGCTCCAGGTGGAGGCCCTGGCTGATTCACCACGGTGCTATTACCAGGGCCTGGCACCAAACAGGCAGCAGACAATGTTGGTGGAACTTAACCGCATTGCAGAATCTGAGGAGGAACATTCATCCCCCTGGGGTACTGGGTGTGCTTCTCCAGTTCTACCACCAGAGCTGGTTGGTGACTGTTCTGCGGAATTCCTTCCCTGGTACCTGCAGCTGAGTCCTGCAAAGGTAGAGACAGATTCTGTAGGACTAGGCTCTGTCCTTTGGGAGGAAAATATCCCCAGGGGCCTGGATAAGCCATCCTGAAAAACGAGTTCTCTGAGTCAATCCTCAACCCTGGAGGTGAGGTTTGAAGCAGTCTGTGGCCTTGTAGAGGCAAGGAGGAGGGACCTGTCCCCTTACCTGCCCTAGAATTCCTGCCATTATCAGCCAGTTGTGCTAGCAATTTATCAAAGGAGTTGGGATGATCCAAAAGGTCCTGAACTAGAAACTGTCAGACCCTCTGATCAGCACACCTTGTCCATCATAGAAGCAAACGAATGAAAACCCAGGGTCCTCTAGTTAATTGCATTATGCTCCTCCTGTTTGTAGCTAAACCTTTGAACAACTTGTCTAAACTTGCTGTTCTTCACTTTCTCACCTGTTTACTTTCAACTTGGGCCCATCGTTCAAGTAAGTCTTTCCTTCCAGGCCCTCCCAAATGACTTCATCTAGTCTAATTACTTTAGGTAGCACCTTGATGCTGACAATCTCCAGTCCCTCTCCTGAGCTCCAAACTCATGTATCCAACTGCCAACTAGACATCTTGACTTGGCTAACACACAGACACGTCAGACTAAAATATGAAGAGCTGAACTCACCACCTTTCCCTAAAACAGGTCATCCCCAAGTGTTCCTCCTTTGTGAACAGCATGTCCATCCCTATCCTTGACTTCCCCCCTCTTCCTTTCTCTGACATATATAAGTAGTCAACGTTGTGTCATGACTATTCCTCAGACACATACCCTCTTCTCCATCTCATGGCCTTTTTGCTGATCAGGGCCATCATCACCATCATTTTTGCTTAGACGACGTCAACCTTTTTAACTGTGCTCTAACAAGCCTCCAGTCTTGACTACTTCAAATCCATTTTCTCTATTGTAAGTAACATTGACTAAAATGCAAAGTATGTTCCGCCATTGCTTTAAAACCCCTCAGTGACTCCCCATTATTCTCAGGATAATTCCAAACTCCTTAACCAAAAGACCCTGCCTAAGTTGGGCCTTGCTTACTCCTCCAGCCTCGTCTCTCACTACGACTTACCCCTCAGCTGTACTGAATCACCAGTAGTTCTCCCACCGAACCATACTCTACCCAACTTTCAAGTCTTTGCCCATCTGTTACCTTGGCCTCTAAGTGCTCATCTCCCTCACTTGCCTTCTTTACCTTCCCTAACCTTCACCTGGCTCTCTCCTGTTCCCACTTTCAGGCCCCAGTTTAAATGTCATTTCCACTTGGAAGCCTTGTCAGACTCTTCAATTCTGGGATGGCAGCTCCTCTAATGGGCTCCTAGAGCAAAATACTGTACTTTATCCCAAAGCACTTATCATAGTTAAGTGGCATTTACCTGTTCTTGGATCTGTCCCACCTCCCAGGCCCCTGAGGGCAAGGACTTTGCCTGTCCAGTTCATGGCTGAATCCCTAGCACCAGGCATGGTACCTGAATCATAGTTGGGGTGTGTGTGTGTGTGTGTGTGTGTGTGTGTGTGTGTGTGTGTGATGCAGGGAAGCCAGTGAAGGGGTAGGTGCAATGAGAACCCTGGGAAAGGAGGGACAGACTCTCAGAGGAAGTAGCCATTAATGGGATATGGAGGACAAGAACAACTCAAGAGGCTCCAAAGCTTTGAGTGGGTGTGACTGACTGTGAGTGGATAGAACTATTGACCAAGCAAGGACAGTAGAAGGGAAAGGTAGTAGGTTCAGGGAAATATTATACTCAGGAGCAGAGGACTGTGGGGGCCATCAAGTGGACACATGCAATAGGCAGATGGGTAGATATTTCTGTAGCTCCAAAAAGAAGTCAAGGCCAGAGACATCTATTTGAGAGGGTATATCTACAAAAGTCAATACAGAATCCATAAAGCTTCCAAGAGGAGGGCGTGTAGAGAGATGGTTGATGACAGAAGCTTTGGGAATGCTTACTGGGAGATGTTCTGGGAGAAGAGAACAGGGCAGACAAATGGCTTTTGCAGACATAGCAGGAACACCAAGAGGATTTGTAGTCATTGGAGCCACATGGAAAGGACCCAAAGAACATGCCCATCCACATCATTAAGTGCTGCAGAAAGGCGGAGGAGCATAAGGCTATTGTATTTGGAAACTGGACAGTCTCTGATTAGAATGGAAGTCACATCAGCAATGTTTAAGGGACAGGAAATAAGGCAGGAAAGGCGGTAAATGTGGACTATCCTTTCCAAATATTTCAAACCAGGTGAGGGAGACTGACATAAGGACAGTATGGGAAGGAGCACAGAGACTGGGCTGCTTGGGTTCAAATCATAGCCACGACACTCAATAGCTGGGTGACTTTGAGCAAGTTAACTTACTCGATCTTTTTAAGTCTTAGTTTTCTGGTCGGTACAATGGTGGAACTAGTAGGACCTGCTTCATACAGTTATTGTGAAATAATGTAGGTGAAGCCCTTAGCACAAGACAGAGCACATAGTAAGTAATCAATTAATATGAGATGTTATTTTTAAAAAGGTCAAGTTGGGACACCGGGGAGGGAGCAAATGGAGACATTGCTATGCAGGAGGGAGAGATGATGCTAGAGTGAGCCAGGCTCTGGGGAGCTGAAGAGGATGGGGTTGAGGACTCTGAGGGCTTGGTGGGGGCACAAGCAGGTAAATCATTTCAAAACCTGATCTTGGCTAAACTGTTACCTGCTGATTAAATGAAGCTGCCACTTCTGTTCCATTTTCTTGGAGAGTCTTGCTGAGTCACCTTGGGGTTTCTCTCACTCCCAGAATTTTCCAGTATTTCCTGGAGCTCCAGTTCTTGCCTCTTCCCTGCCCCACCCTTGCCGCCCACTGGCTGTTGAGTTGAAGGCAGCTGGGTCTGAGCAGCAGTGGGACATGCCAGTAGCATGCCCTGTGAGGGGAAGATGCAGAGAGCTACTATCATAATTTCTCCTTGGGCTGTACCTTGGACACAGGCCAATGTCCTTCGTCCCCTTGACAGTCTGCATCTTCACAGTCATTCTGTGGTTAACGATGTTTCTGAAACACTTGGCACAGTTGTCTCCAGGGGCTTCCTGACTAATCTGCCCATCTTCAGTGTCAGCTCTGCCGAACTGTCCTCACTCTGCTGCCCATGCATTTTCTCATACCTGCTCAAAACCCTGGTATAGCTCACCCTGCAGTCGCTTTGCTGTCACTGGGGGAGGCCTCTCTACCTTCCCAGCCTCCTCCTCTGGTATATCTTCATTCACGTTTCCCTCTGTTCTATCCTGATCAAAGCTATTCATGCCCATGACTCTGCTTTGGTACAGGGTGCTCCTCTTCCTGCAATACACTCCCTTCTCTTTTACGGGCCAGCCCCTCCTCATCTTTCAAGAACAGCATTGAACTGGAAGCCTTTCCTAATATGGCCCCTGCCACCACCACTGGTGAATTGGATATGTCTCCCCGACCCCAGTGTTCCCATAGCAACTGGTAGGTGGCCACCACTTCCGTGCTATTTCTTGTACATTATGGTAACAGTTGGAGAATGTCTGTCTTGTTATCAGACTAGGAGCTCCTCCAAAATGATGATCAGGTCTTATTAATATCTATAGCCCCAGGGCTTAGCATAGCACCTATCTACCACACTAATTCCCACGCCCTCATTCCTCAGGGAATATTGGCTGAATGAATAAATGTCCTCATCACAGAAAGGATGACTTCTGGCAGAAAAACAAAGAGGTACATGAAGTGGATGCCCCTCCTTGCCCTGAGCCACATGGCTGGTCTCCTACATCCTTGTTGCCTGTCCTCTCATTCCATGACTCAAGAGTTGCCAGCTTTCCTGTTGGTTCTCTTTAATTTACAAATCTCAACCTTTGCTGTGCTGTTTAATTACCAGCAGGCAAAGGGTGTTTCTGGTTGTTACTGGGATTGACAGCCTGAGTCCTCTTTCTGAGGTGTACAATTCTCAAAAGGGCAGCAGCAGGTCCTTAGGCAAGGCACCACAGGCAGAACACACTGCTGCCCAGGTACTGGCAAAGTCAAGGCTGTGCCAGTATCCAAGGTCTAAATGCTAGGAACGGCATCTAAGTGCCATAACATGAGGGGCCCAGGACCAGGGCCAAAGGTATATAATAGGGGCCAGGAATCAAGTGTAGATTAGGACTGAGTGTCACTTAGAGCTTTCGATCTTAAGTGACTGATCAGAGCTTCACTAAACAAAAGGGGGCACTTATTTAAAGATAAAAGAACAGGAGTGAAATAAGGCCTCCAGGGACACTAGGAATCAGGGCCCTGAACTCCATCTGGGCCTTCTCTTCTCTTTTTTTCTTTCACTTGTTGATTGCACATCTCTTCTGCAGGCTCTATTGCTGAGTGCTGAGGATCAAGTACTAAGCAAGGTAGACGAGGGCCCCAACCCTCAACAGAGGAGATAGACATAAAATCACTAATTACCCCCATTAATAACTTAATGGTGATAAATGTTACAGAGGAAAGGGACACTTTATGAGGGGCACTTTATCTGGGTGCAGGAGGAGAGAGTATGGGAGGGGTTCACTCTGAGAAAGTGATATTAAGGTTGAACTTGGAGTAATCACAAGGATTTTAACCCCAAGGTATTTACCACTAGATGAGATAGAAATGACTTCAATGGTCCATGGATGAACACTTTCTGTATTTATTTGTAAATGATTTTGTAGACGTTATTATTTCATAGATATTACTTAGGATGAAGCTAAATAAAGAAGGGGAACAATTAAAATAAGTAATCATAGTGGAAGTGGTAAAATTACAAAAGTCACACTTGAATTAAGCAGGTTATGCGGGACCTTGGCAGCGTAAGAATTTTGAACTTTATACTAAGAATGATGTGCAGCGCTGTGAAAATGGAATAATGGTTATATCTCTGTGTTAAAAAGATCACTTTGGGTACTTCTGGCCAGCAGTTTACGAGAAGGCCAGAACAGAAGCAGTTAGCCTTGTTAGGAGGGTATTTTAATAATCCAAGCAAGGGATAATGCCTACTTGGACAGGTGTGTGGGCAGGGTCCTGAGAGAGGTAGATAGATTGAAAAAATGCAACCCATCTACCTCTGTATGGATGAATGAGAAACAAGGGACAGGAAGATATCCAGGGTGGAGCTTTTCTAGCTGGGCAGAGGAGGAAGATTCAGCTCTGGAGGAGCCTGTGAGGTATCCAAGTGTGGATGTCAGGTAGGTGGTTGTAGGTCACTTATCTCTGACACAGTTTAACTTCAGTAAAATAAGCGACTTCACAGAGCTAGTGTGTCTTTTCAGAGCAGAGCACATAGGGATGCTCCATTAATGGCAGTTCTGCTGCCTCCATAGCATGCTAGTGATCCAGCGGGGGGGCAGAGCCAAGTCGTGCTTACCCCGAGGTCTGGTTTCCTTTGGCCCCTTGCACCAACCTCTTTCTCAGCACAATTCCTGGCTCACAGTAGACGCTCAACGAATGTAGCGTGTACGAATTAGGCCTCTTGTGACCCATGGTGACATGTACCCGGCTGAACTAAAGCTGACCCAGACCTTTGGTTGGTTGGTTGTAAAACTGAAGTAAATTTTAACAAGTGGGCAAAAATAATACATAAGTTGGAAGGCCTGGACAAAGACTGGGGCAGAGGCTCCCGCCCGCCAAGCGGCCTCAGGGTTTGGTTAGTGAGCGAGGAATTGCTGGTGAGAGCTCTAGGGCCTCGGCCGCCAAGATTTCCGCAGCTCTGGGGAGACGCACGAGCGGAACACCAAGCACCGCCGGGGTCTGACGCGGTCCCGCCGCCGCCTTTAAAGGCTCACCACGTGTCCGCACGACCTGCCGGGTCCAGAGGCGGTGTCCAGGCTACGCCTGCGCACTGCCTAGCAGAGGCGACTGGGGTTCCGAGAAAAGGAGCTGGGAGAGGAAGGGTAGGTTGCTCAGGGTGGGCGGGCTTGGGAGGAGTTGGCTCTCTATGCAAATCAGAGCGTCGCGCGTGGGTTCGGGGCGGGGCTTGCGATGCAAAACCAGGTCCGCCTTTGGAAACACGAGGGGGCGGGCCAGGCAATCCTCATCCTTTTTCTGCGAGGCGCTGACGTCGTCGACGTTCCGTTTAAAAGCGGCCGCGCAGGCGCAGTGAGCCGAAATGCGAACTTAGGCTGTTACACAACTGCTAGGGTCTGCTCTCGCCGCCCGCCTGGCAGTCAGTAAGCGTCGCAGCCGCTGTCGCCGCCTCAGCGGTTCCGGGAGTGTCAGACTCGCTGCCGCCGCCGCTGCCGCTTGCCCGCGTCCCTGGGAGCCCCCCGAGCGCTCCTGTCCGCCCGCAGAGGCCGGCCCCGACCCTCTGCGTCTCCTCAGCGCCCCTGGCCGCACTCCGCGCTCGCCGCTCGGGCAGACATGAGTGGGGACCACCTCCACAACGATTCCCAGGTACAGCCCGACCTCCTGGCCCCGCCTTGGCCCTCCACGACCCTGGTCCCGCCGCTTTGACAGGCCGGAGCCCCCGGCCGGGGGCGGCCAGACAGAGGATATCAGCTCACTAGGCCCCAGACGAAATCCCCGAAGTTACAGTTTGACGGGATGGCTGCCCCTTCAGGCCGTTCCCGGGCCCCCCTCATCCCTGGGGGCGCAGGGTGGGCTAGGCCCACGGCCGCGCGCGCTCGCCGCCCGCGGGGGTTAATGTGCCTGTTGTTTCATATTCCCTCCTTTTCTCTTTCCAGATCGAAGCGGATTTCCGATTGAATGGTGAGTGTGCCCTGCGCCCCGACCCCGGACCCCCCAGCCGCCGGCCGCCTACCCCGCGCCGGCCCGGAGCCGGGCAGAGGACAGACATGGCGTCCCAGAGACTAAGTCCCGGCTCCTCGCTCACCGGCCCCATTGTTCCCATCGGGCCGCCTCTGGAGCCCCTTTCCGGGGACCTCAGGCCCCCCAGATCACGTCCCTCCCGAGAGGGGCATACGGAGACCCCGCGTCGCTTGCCGCCGGGTCTCGGGCAGCCTTTCCGGGCCCGGATTTCTCCCGGGAAAGTCGCCTTGTCGACAGTCGGGACTTAGTCTCTGCGCCATTTTCTTTTTCTCTCTCCTCTCCTTTCTGTGCCTGTGTCTCTTTTTCTCCCTCCCTCGGCTCCTTCCTTGAGCTGCCCAGAAAGAGCTTTCTGCAGAGCAAAGCCATATAAATCACAGACCTCACCAGAGAGGGAAGGGTGGGAGACTGAATTGTTACTATTTTTTTCTAAAGAGAACTTTATTTTGGGGGTTATTCCCTTTCTGCTTCTTGTTTGTTTCCTTTTCTGCTTCCAGAATGAAAGCTACCCTTTGGCAACTGTTGATTTTTTTTTTTTTCTTTTCTTCTTTTTTTTGGTAAGATGTTTATGATAGGAATTATGGCTCTAAAACTAAAGCCACGCTTTGTGGAGTTCTTCATATTTTGAGATTGTTTTTCCCAAGTTCTTTGCATAGGGAGTAGTACCTTCCTTTGAAAAGTTTGCAAGTTCTCTATGGGCCATCCAATGTAAATCTTAAACTCGGGCATATTAATTTAAAAATATACATTGAAGTGTTACTGACTAGAACTTTTCAGTGCGACTGAGGTTCCTAAGACAGTGTTTTATTAGAAACCCAGTTTAGTGTACTTGTCAGGAGGAAAGGTTGTTGAGCATCTCATCTAGATGTATTGGCTGGCCTTTTCTTTTGGGTTGTGGGGAAGAAAAAAAGGATTTTATTTATTGAAACAAAGAGTGGCCAGCACCCACCCCTGCTTCCTGTTCATTCTTTTTCAGAATCTGCTGTTTTTCAGAAATGAAGAGCTAGTCTAGTTTTTCCCAGATCTTTATGTTTTTGAACCAGTTTCAGCCAAATCAAGACATTTATTCTTTGAGTGTTTCCACTTCTGTTACTCAGCAAAGATTCCTCCAATAAAAAGCTCACCTTGCGGGCTTTTCAGTAATCCTGGTGAAGGAGAAGATACCCTTTTACAGTGTGCTGGGATTCCCACTGATCCTGATGGTACATAATCCTGCTCAATTGAGTTTGGGTCCTGGGAACCTCTCCAATGGGAGAAGCTGATGAGTAGGTTTTCAGATGTTGTAATCAGCAGTCCATCGTGTTAGCCTGCTCTACTGAGAGCAGCCGTATGTTCAGATTTTGAAGTGGGGCGTCCAGCATGAGCTGGTACTCTGAGGAGAGAATCTGGTTAAAGAAAAGTGTAGCATTTCTTGAGCACCTAATATGTGCCAAGCACTGTGTTTAGTGCTAAATACAAACCTTTCTGCCACGATGCTGCTTTTTTCCTCAATCCAGTACAGTGGGGAAGACAGTTAATTATAAGGTAGGTGCTGGAGCATATGTATACCCAAAATGCTTTGGGAGACTAGGGGACTTAATTGTGTGTGTGTGTGTGTGTGTGTGTGTGTGTGTGTGTGGCAGGAGGATGTCTCAGGAGGTAACTGCTGAGCTGAGTGTTAGGCAAGACTGGGTACTGAGTGTCAGGGGTTGGAGTAAATGACATTTAGCCAGCCTATCAGGATTCTAAGAGAGGGAGATGAGGCCCCTACAGTAAGAAAATTGCAGAGAGTATAAATGTTTCTTTGGGATGTGGGAGCAGAGAGGATGTGGCAGGTGAGGATGAAAGAAGTCCCTTTGACCTCTCGGAGGAAGGTAAGGTCTTAATATGGAAAAAGTGTTCTTTTGATTTTCAGACTAGGCTGAGTAAGTAATGTGTTTAGTAATGAAACAAAGTTTAGGCCTTTCTCCTTAGAAAGTTAACCTCCCATTCATGGTTCTCATCTAAGTGATACAAAAGAACTATTGAATATGTGAATGATTGTGGGCTGCGTAGGTTATTGATCATTAGTGCTGTTTTTAATAGAGACTGAAGTAAACTAGCTACATTGACTTTTAGAATGTGTTTGTTCACTTGGAATAGCAATAATTGCTAATATTGAATAAATCCTGTCTGCCAGGCATTAATCTCAGCTCTTTCCATGAATCATCTAATTTAATTTAATCCTTAGAAGGACCCTTCAGAGCTAGATTCTATTATCTCTCTTTTATAGATGAGAAAACTAAGGCTTAGGTGTATTTACTAGCTTGTCCAAAGGCGGTGTGAGTTCGGCACTCCAAAGCTGACAAGCTTAACCACTGTGCTATATGTGTTTCTAGTATGAAGAAGTTAGAAGCTGCACATCTCTACTTTCTTACAGAGCTGAAAAAGGCAAGAGGGAAAGATTTGATAGTTTGTTATTTGCTTACTTTTAATCTAAACCTGCTCCTTCAAGAGAAAAAGCACTTTAAAAACTGTCTCTTTACCATACTAAGGGTCTGACACCGGAGTGATTATCTTTGTAAATAGAGCATAGAAGAAAGATGAAGAGTTAGTAACTGTGTTGCTCTATTAAGTAATACACTGGTAATTAGTGATTGATTTATGTAACTATAAAAGGCAGTTTTTGAAAAATAAAAATCAGTGTTTATTTATGCTCAGACCTGTAATTATTGATTTTTGGATTAAGAGTTTGCTTAAGCTTGATTTTAAATGGACCTAACTAACCCATTTTACAGATTAATTGTGCAAGTTCATAGATTAAAACGAATATTCCACATTTTGCTTGCCATCATCCCCTAAGATCTAAAAGATGTTTTGCCCTTTGGAGATCATTCTTTACCATAGTTAAAACTATTGCTATCCTTATAGAATTTAGAATATTCTCACCCATACTCAACTGCTGGGAAAATCGGTTGTCTATGAAATATATTTAAAATATTGACTGTGAGCTGGGAGTTTCAGGAGCAGAAACTATAAAGCTCTTTTACCTAAGTGAAAAGACTTCCTTTCTAAGTGTTAATAGCTCTAACTAGTGGGACGAATCATTGTTCCAGTACTATGCAAACTGCTGAGCTATCTGTAGAGTTGATAATGACAACTTCAGGTTGGGGAGTAGTGATTCTTTTGCTATTGTAACAACTTAAAGCTTTTGCCTATCTATTTTGGAGTTGTGGGGTTCTTCCCTCCCTAGCATAAGTGAAGTATAATGCTTGATTCCATCGGTGATTTTGAGAAATGTTAAATGGGATTGTAGTTTGACATCTTGTGTCGTATTCTGGTTAGTGTAATGGATTCAAATTGAATGGGGGAATTGAATATAAAATGTTTCTGATGCTTAGAGATAGTTGTACTTCTGTGCTGTTGGGCCAGGGTTGGGGTATGTGTTGGGACTATCTGAAAATTCCCATCACAGTTTTAAAACTGCAAACTGCACTTTCAAGTGAAATCTGGCACATTTTCCTATTCAGTCCAAAAACACTTAAACGTTGGGCTCCAGTGTTGTCTCTCCTAGCACTGTAGCCAGTCTTACTGGGGTACCATCTCAGATTAGGGAGCTGCTATAGAATATTTATACCACTTTTAGACATGAAACAAAGTTGTCTGACAACATGTGCTTTTTGTATTACCAGCATATCAGAACTCACAAACAAATTTTAGATTCCAACATTCATGGTAAAACAAGAAAATCCAGGAGTTACTAAAGGAATCTAAAATACCTCATGGTTTGAAAGGTGAACACTAGATAATATTGCTGTGACCAACTCATACTTTCCTTTGTTAAGTAAAGTAAAATGGAAAATAGGAATCCAGGGTCAATCCCCAAATCTCATTATTTTAATCAATAGTAGTAAAAAAAACAATTGAATCTGACTGTCTTTAACGTGAGCATAAAAATGGGAAATTCTGAGAGTTTGAAAAGAGATTTGTTAATTTGTTCTGGTTCTGGGTCTTAGTGAATTAGTATCCATTTATTCATTTTACAGTGCCTGGGATTTTTAACATGTCTTAAAGTTTATAGTCCAGAATTAAGCTCTTAGGTTTTATCATTTGTTTTTGGTATGTGGGGGATGGGGTGCAAAAAATCTGTCTTTTTAGTATGTAAATATGTTAGAGAAAGCTTTTTCTCATATATTAATTATATTAACAGTTATCTTCTATTGCTAATGGTATGGGAAATGAGTCTGTTGTACTTCCTGGATGTATTTCATTTTAGGAACCTTCAGATTATATTGAAATTATTATTTCATATTAGTTGGATGTGAATGCATACGTTACAGTCTTTAACAACTTATGCCATATTTTCAGTGCAAAATAAAACTGGTTTCCTTCAAACCCAAAGTTGTTTCCCCAGAGGGTTTTTTGTGAGGGATTGCATCCTTTCCATATGAAACTGTGTTGAGCACCAATAAAGTTTTGGATTCTCTTGGAAAATAAATGCAATTGTAATTAGTTGCATTTGAGTGAGGCTATGGAAATGACTGAAATGAGTAATTGATGTGGGACCCTGACTTAAACCCTCTTGAAAGGTAAAATATAATCAATTCATTGCGTTTGGAGGTAGAAAAGAGCCAGTTGAGTGACTTTTCTGTGTCCTGTGGTTTAGATTATCTGACTGCCCCTTAAATATTTTGAAACCATTAACTTTGAATAATAAAAGCATTGGGCAAACAGTTGAGAATTTGGCTTCTTAAAGGTAAAAAGTTTGGGATGGGAGAAGTTCTTAACTGGCCCTTAAGAAGTGAATGAGGTATTTTGTTTAAGGAAGTTTTCAGTTGTGTTTAAACTTTGAGTAATAGTAGCGGGAACAGGTATTTTCTACTTCCATGCCTGGTAAATCTGAAGTTTGAGAAGTTTTTCATCCCCATGGCTCCAGGCCAGTACCTGAAGTAGGAAATCTAAAATAGAGGCCATCTGCATGGACTAGATAGCTTAGCATTTTGTCAGCCCCCCACCCTTCCCCTACAACGTGCCTATCTAGGTGTGCACAGTGTGCTGTGTTTTGATAACATAGGACCTGGGAACCTTGGAGGGGTGTAAAGATGGAGGGAATGGTAGCCTTGAATTTATTAGGTGGGAAAAAACTTAAAGTGGAATATCTAGTAGCTATTAATGGTATTTTTGTTAGTGTTATAGGAAATGAATAGTAGTTTGCTGAAATGATATAACAGCAAATAGATATTTAACATGATTGTTATTTTGTGTATTCAAGAAAGATTCTAAATTTTTTTCAAACTGGGAGAGAAGTGACTGCTGTTTATCTTGACTATATCTGTAGGTTATATAGGTTGTAATATTGTCAGGCTCGACCACTCATTATTTTTGAAGTCCATATTAAGTGTCTTTATCATTTGTATCTCTAAATTTTAGTATAGAAAAAGTCTGAGAGAGCTAGGCAGTTGAAGTTTTAAATTTTTTTGTTAAGTATCCATTTTTAATTTGTTGTCTTAAGTTTTTAGATCTACTTAGTTATCTTCTTGAGAATTTGTCTGAAATGTATAGTGAATATTTTTATTTACATCTCCCTTCTGCCCTCCCCATTAGATGTGGGCTAAGGTGCATGTCTACCAGACTGTTAATGCCTCTCTGAGCCTTTTTAGTTAACTGTGTTTCAGTGGGTTTAAGGAACCAAAGAACTCAGTTTATTAGCATTCCTGAGATACACCTACATAGGCTCCAACAAAAGGTAGTAAGGCAGTCAGAGTTATTGGGGATTTTAATTCTCTTCTATTTGTTGATGTCAAGAACAGTTTAATAGATCCCTGGGTATTCTGATGGTTTCCTATATGTATTTTAAGAATAAAAACAAATCAGCCAATTCTTGGTCCCAATATTCTTTGTATTTTTCTTAGGACAGCTTAGCAAAGGTAGATGCCAAGAAGCTTTCTTGGAAAAGATATCCTTAGCTGTTTGGAGTTTACAAAAAAAAATAACTTTAAGTTGAAGGTTAGTGCTACATCAGAGTACACTAAAAATGCACCTTCTTGCTACTTAGTAAAGTCCAGGTTTTAATCTTGCTACCATATATGAATGCCCAGGTATATAAAGCTTCATAGGCAAAATACTGGTTGGGCAGAAGACTTATCTAGTAGGTTTCAGGATCAGTGGATTAGGGGATCTCATTGGCTGAGACCCCTTATTTTACCCAACTCTTAGAACCCATTTTATTTCTTTGTAGTTAGCTATCTGAGCTATTGTACAGCTGCAGAAGGGGAAGTGAGAGGAGGGGAACTAATTTTGAGAGCTTAGTATTTTTGTATTTATAAAATCTGAATTTAATGGGAATAGTATAGGTTATATAGGTTTGTGGGAGAACCAGACCAAGAAAGGAAACAATTTTTTCCTCTTTACACCTTCTCATCTCCCTTTCAGATTCCAGAAACCTCTCTCAGGCTGTAATTTGTAAGCTTCCAGTACAGATGTCAAAGCCTGTCTTTAATTATCTGTTGGTAGAGATGGCTTAGGCCCCTTGCACCTGGAATGTTAGGCCTTTCTGTGGTGGTAAGGCTAGAACCAGATTGATACTGAAGAACTTAAGTGATGGAGAGGGAGGCTATGGAGAAATATTGTACTCCTGAGCAGCTGTGGTAAAATAGAAAAATGGAATAGAAATCGGAAAAATGTAGATAAGTCTCTGTTCTTACTATGAATTTTGCCCTGGCCACTATGCATTGTTTTCTCATCTTTAAACAAGGATGATATTTCTGTGCTTCACAAGCTATTAAGTTTGGTCAGACAGCTTCCTATGAAATGAATTTTTATTTTAAATGTTCAGTTTGAAGTAGTGATGTTGGTGACTCTTTCCTTCATTCACTGCTCTTCCCTGTTAATGTTTTCAGTCTTTCTGACATTTGCATGGTGAACAGTAGCGTATAACGAGAGGTAGTTGTCTTTACTTAACTGAACTACATACCCTACACTGATCTCTTCCAACTATTAAGTAATCACCATAAAATAAAAGGTGGTGTATGTATATTTCTGTCTAGTTTTGGGCTAAGTAGTAGCCAAATGTATGTCTGGTTCCTAAAAACAAGTCTAGGGCCTCCTTCCAGCTATAGAGAAGATGGCCTTAGAAGTGAAGTACATTGTTGTGGCTAATTTCTCAGCCCTTAACTAGAACTATGGATTTTCTATACAAGATAACCAGAGCTTTACCTTTTAGATGCATTTAGTAAGTGAAATGTCAAATTCATTATTTGTAATTTTTTTTAACCACAAAACTCAGTATATCTTGTGTCAGCCTATTTTTTCATTATTTTACTTCTTCCCAAAACATTTTTAAACCGAGAAGACTCAAAGCACCTCAGAGTTACCTTAATTTTTATTTGTCCAGATGGTTGCTTAAAGTGACCAACTCAACTTCCTATGAAATAGTAATTCCTGGGAACAAGAACACCTTTAGTAATAAAGCTTAGGTTTGAGAATTTTAAGTAGTAGTAAACGCCATGTTAACAGTTGTGAACATGAGTATAGGCTATTGGGAGATTCTGTGAAAAAATTTATCTAGTCAGCAGAAATTTCAGTAAGGCTCATAAATCTAGCTAATGCTAATTATTGAATAGACTTGAATTTTGTTATTTTGAAAGTGCTACTTTTAAAGAAGCCAAAGTCAATTAGGGATATGTTCACTAACATCCGTTAGATGAAGCCAAATAGGTCTTAGCAGAGATCTTATACCATTGACCAAAAGGGTTATCAGAGAAATGTTAGAAGAGCAGACTTCAAAATTATCTTTCAATTAGAGGTAGGCCAAGGAAATCATTGAGTAGAGGAGAAACACAGAATAGGGTCTAATTTTAAAGACTCTTCAAAAATAACGTCTTGACATGTAATTTTTACTAATCAATGTCACCCCAATAAATTAAACAATAAAAAAAGAGTCTTGAAAAGGTAAACATCTCAGGGACATACTGTTCTTAAAGTATATAGACACAATCCTTTGGAAAAGGAAATACGTATTTATCAATACTATATGGCTATATTGTCCTCAGTTTGTGAGTGTCCAAAATAGGATTGGATTTAAAAGTTTTCAAAATGCTGACCTCTTTATGTCATTTTTCTCTAATTCAGAGTGTGAATAGTATTGGTGGGAGGGGTTGTCTGTCCCATGTCCACCCCCCACTCCCATGATATAGTGGAAAGGCCGCAAACTCTGAGTCACGGGGATTGGGATTGGAGTTCTTGAGTTCTGCTCAATAGCCATTTGAACAAGTTAATCTCCAACCCTTAGTTCTTCGCCTTTGAATTAGGTCTAATACCTCACAAGATTGAGGATTGAAGAACATCTGAGGATCACTATAGGAAAGTTAAAGCTTAACGCAAAATTTTTTAAGTTCCTTGCCAGTGCTTAAGAAAACCCAAACAAACGTGAACACCTCTTTCAGAGATCATTTCCTTGGTCTCTTATACAAAGGAACATCTTTGATTTCTTTAAATTTGGGTATTGTGAGATTTTAACCCAAGGAGAGAGGGTCACTAGGGAGCTGTGAATATGATACTGTTGCTGTGAATCTGAGACAGGCTGGCTCAGGAGGGCACAGACTTGCTTTGACTTTGTGGCTATGTACAAACCACTTTGTTTCTTGTAAATTAAATTACAGTTTAAGAATCTTTTGACAGCAAATAATTTTCCCCTTTGCATTTGGGATTGCAATATTTATAGCTGTACTTAAGAAGCTAAAAATTTCATGTTTAATTGCAAATGGAAATTTTAATTTGCCATATTCCTTTCAAACATTCAGAAAGTAAATACCAGTAACTAGGCACAGATGAACAAGACAAATCCATATGGCTCTCAGAATGAACACTTTGAAGTTAGTATGTTGTAGGTCTGTACACTCACTTCTTCTGTTAAGATTCCATGTTTTTCATTGGGCCTCAGTACAAAGGCTCCTGTCATACCAGGGTGAATGGGGATGGAAGGTACTTTCTGTCAGTTAATGCTTCACAATTAGTTAAAGAGAGTGATGTCTCCATTTATTCCCAGTCCTAGTAGGTTGTTTGCTTGTTTTTTCTTAAAAAGATTGGAAACCTAGGCCCTTATGTTTCCAAGGATGTCCAAACTCATAATTGTTCTAGAAAACATTTGTTAAAGTTCTGTGAATTTATTTCTCATCTTTTTGTGTCAGACACCTACATTGCATTCATTTTTAAAAAGTAGTACTCAGGTTTTATGAACAGGTAAATTTGTCAGAGTGACTAGAACTGTAATAAAGAGTGAAATCATCATTTTTGTAAATTTGAAGAACTAAATTCTTAGAGATAAACTAAGTACTTAAAGCCCTGGGAAACTAATTTTATGAAACAGTTTGAATATATTACTATTGTTACTCCTTCCTGATCCTTGCAATGTCTTGATGTGAGCAATACGCTAAAGCTGTTAAATTTCTCAGAGAAACAGTCATAGTACCTAGAGGTACTACTTATAGTGATTTGAATACTAGAAAAGTGATCGAGACTAAATGTTAGACTTGTTGTGCCTTATTCTTAAAATCAGTGCATTTTCACAGGAATGGATGCACTTTCAGTATTCTTATTATTTAATATTTAACATCAGAAATAAACAGGAGCTTCTTAGGTAATTGGTCATAATTTCTTAACTTTTCATGGTTCTGGTTAGTCAGGAAAGGAAACAAAAAAGGGGAGGAGAAACATAAATTGACTAGTCTTTTTAACTCCTGGTTTATTGCACTTTTAAACGAAAAGCTCTCCAAGGCCAGATACCCCAACTCTGAGAAGTTCCCCAGTTAGCTCCCTTAGTCCAAGGCAGGTGGGTTAGACTCAGTCAAGGTTCAGGTGGTGATAGATAATTTGATCAGTTACTACTTTTTTCCCCTTAAATATCAAATCACCTCTTCCTCCCTTGATGAATGCAGTGTGATACAAAAAAAAACCACTTCAGCAGAACTTCAGTTCTTTATATATGTTAACACCACCCCAATCTCAGAATGTCCGGAAAGTTGTCTGTTAACAGAATTATGCTTGTTTTCTTTGTGCTGAAACAGATTTTAGTCAGGCAAATGAGAAGCTAAAATTTCTCTCCTTATAGTCCTGAAAATACTAAGAACTCCTTTAGGTCTGGAACAACCTAGAATTTAGATGTTTATGTCGAGCTCAAATTTTTAGGGGATTAAAGTTATATAATGTGATGAAATGTGTCCTTACGTGACTGAAAACATAGTAAAAGTGTTTGCATATGTAAGACTAGGAGAATATCAAGCAGAATTGCATACTGATTGCACATATGTAAATATGCATGCCAGTGGTGTTATTGTACAAAAGTGAAAATGTTTTGCTAAGTACTTTTATTGAAAACTTGAATTTTTTTAAAAGCCTTCTGCAGCAACCCTTTCCCCCAGAAGTTCAGTTCAGTTTGCACACTTCTCCCACCACTCTCGTCGTATTTTGTTCTATTCATGTATTCCTTCTTACCCTGGAATGCCTGTTGGTCTTTCTAAGTTGGTACAGTTTAGATAAGTATACCCAGTAGTTCTCCATTTTACTACCTATTTTTTAGGAAGGCACTAAATACTGTAAACTCATTGAGGGTTAGAAACATCTCAGCATACTTCAGTATTGAAGGAATAGTCAGTCATAGATACTCTTTTCCTTTCTAGTGAAGTCTGTCTGCCATTACCACTTGACCCCAAACCAAAAGTAACTACTTTCCTTTGGCTTTCACTGCGCCCTTGCTGCTGTCCTGTTGCAATTTTTCATTCTAGTCTGGAGAAATTTACATACTTGGTTACTTAACTAGGAAGTGGGCAAGAGCACTGTCTCATCCTGTATGGTCGATACAGATTATTTCAACAACTGTTTTAAGTTGTGAAATGGGACCTGCCCCCCCCCCCCCACTTGCTCGCCAGCTGGTTGAAGATCAAGTGAGAAACTTTAAGAGCTTTACACTAGATTTTCATTGTTCTCCAGCTAATATGCATAAGAATCACCAGGGAGTGTTTGGTAACCATACACATCCCTGGTTGATTCTGTAACGAAGTGTACTGAGAAATCTGCATTTTACATATAACTTTATAACAGTCCCGAATGATTTTGATAAATACAGGTGACCCATAAATTACTTTTGAAGAAACTGATCTAATTGGACTTCTTATCTTACTTGGCTAAGACGTGTTTTGCTTCATTTGATTAAGATACTCCATTGGTTAAGCTATTAAGCCTTACAAGGTTTTTTAAAAAAGGATCAGAACAGTGTTTTCCGATGTGTTTATAAAAGCTTGATTCCTATCCTACTCTAATTTAAATAAATATTTTGGGAGTTCTCTGGTGGTGTAGTGGCTTAAAGCTCCGGTGCTATCAGCGCTGTGGCCTGGGTTCGATTCCCATCTAGAGAGGTACCCACATACAAAAAAAAAAAAGGCATAAATAAATATTTTCTACCTTTCAATGACCATTTACCTAAATAACAGAGATAGTTAACTACCTTTGCAGTTGTTTTACTATGTGTCTCATCAGAATCCTAATTCTTTCTCCTGCTTTCGTGTTTAACAAGCCATTATTTGATCCTAATGTCATCTTTTAAGATTGGGTGACTAAACTGAGCACAAACAGTGAAAGGTTGTTTTCATGCTAATTCCTAGAATGGTTAAGGCAGGGCTTAGAAGGTAAGTGGAGGTAATCAGCATAGTTTAGTGGAATGCTAAGGATTTAATCTTTGGAGTCACTACCTTTAGATTAAAGTAGGGGTCTTTAGCTACTGATGGCAGTGATTGAAATGGGAGGATTCGAATAGAGCAGTGTGGTTCTTGAAGTGTGGTTTCCTGATCTGTGGCATCAGCATTGTCTGAAAACTTGTTGGAAATGCAAATTTTTGAGCCTCTTTCAGACCAGCTGGCTCAAACTTTGGGAGTGGGTCTCAGCCATCTAGGTTTTAATGAGGCAAGCTGGTGGGTATTCTTATACACACTGAAGTTTCATAACCAGTAGAACAGAATAGGATTTGAAGTTCACTTTCTCCTGTTGAGCCTCACATTTTTAGGAGGAATGAAAGACAATTGACAAAGTCCACATGCTCACCGTGAAATACAGACTTTGGAGTTAGATAAACTTGGATTCAACTCTTATTAGCTGAGTGGCCTCAAGCAGGTCACAGCTTGGATCCTGGTTTTCTCATCTGTAAATGTGGGGATAATAACTACCTCAGAGGCATGTAAAAGAGCACCTAATAAGACCTGGTACTGCCATTTCCCCAAAGTCAAATAATTGACAAGAATAAGATGACTGAGCAAAACAAACTTTGGTAAAATTCTTCAGTCTCACCATTTATGTGACACCTAGAACTAGTTTTAGAATGATTCAGCCTTTTAAGCAGTGTTCCTTGTTTTTATTTCACACGTCCATGTTTGGGTCTCAGTACTTGTTCAGTGCTTGTACTTATAGTTACAGAGTTGGAGTAATTAATTCATAATGGGTGGAGGGTCCTCTGGAGCATAAAAAGGAGCCAGTTACATAATTAGCACCGGAAAGACTTCTAAAGAACATGCTGTATGTGTTCAGGCTTACTCTTTCTACTGGACAGAGAATGTTCTCTGTATTTGAAGCACAGTCAATAGTGATACTCTAGATAAAGAAGGGCTCCTGGTTGATTTATTAGTAATAGGATGTAAGAGGCAACATATCTGACACCTTTACGAACCAGAAAAGTTGTGGACTTGGGGGCATTCTGAGGTCCATGCTCATTGGAAACAAAGGCAGCTTAGGCTGCACTGTGGGTTCCTATGTAGCATAGGCAGGAGGTTTGTAGTCACTTTTACTATCTTCCAGGCATTAAGAGCTCACTTAGTGGAAGCAGAGGAGCATAAGCCAGCAGGAATGGGCCTGTCCTCTTAATTGAGCTGGCCTAAGAAGGTACATTTTCAGGTTAGACAAGTCCTTTTTTCCTTTTAAGTTCCACCTCCTGGGAAAGGAGAAGCATTTGCAGTATAGGGATGTCCTTGTGAAAACGTGATTACTACAGAAGAGTATATGGAATGCAAATGCCCATCTTAAGGGTCTTTGTACTGGTTAATTACTTTCACAGGCAAGAGTAAAATAATTCCAACTTTGTTTTGTATTTGGAGAACAAAGATGAGTTAGTAAAATGAGATTCATTTGCATATTCCTGAAGCTTAAAAGTAATTGCTCTATGTAGGTTTGGCTTATACCTCCGTGGACTTAGACCTTAGTTGAAGTGCTCTCTGGACAGCACTCACTGAGGCTCTGATTCTCCAGGGACTCTGTGTATCAGTGGTCCACTTTTGAGATGGCTAGTTTAGCCAGGCAAACTTAGCATCATGCCTTGCCATGTAGGGAAAAGACCCCTGACCAGGCTCCAGCAGGGGAGTCTGGTGGAGTAGAGAGTGCTAGGCAAGGAGTTCATAACCAAACAAGTCTCAATCCTGGCTCTGTCATCTTTGACCAGTGAAAATCACACTTATGTGGTGCTCTCTACTACTAAAAGGAAGATGTTGACTTGAATCCAAGATGCTTTTCGATCAGCACTGATTGAAATAGAACTTTCTGTTAAGGTGGAAATGTTCTATATCTCTGGTGTTCCATATAGTAGCTGCTAGTTGTTTGACACTGTTGAGCCCTTGACATGTGTCTAGTGTGGCCGAGGAACTTAACTTTTAAATTTTGTTTTATTTAAGATTAAAATAGCTACATGTGGCTACTGGCTACCATATTGGACAGCACCGCTCTAGATAAAGTTTAGACAAGAGCAAAAAGATTCAGGTATAGATTTTGCTTGGAATTGGATGACTGGGGCTCTTGAAACTTAAAAATCCAAAACAGGTGTGAATTTGTTTTGTTATGAGTTTGAATAACACTCTTTTCTTCTGTATGTAGACATTGCCTTTTCCTGGGTGACGTGCTAAGAGGAATTATGACTGGCATGTGAAGTTGTATTTACCAAAGCAGTTGGAAGTTCAGGAAATTCTCCATTTTACTTTGACCCCTTTAGTGCTACACAAACATGAACATATAAGGTCCTTTAGATTGAATAAATACTCATTTTATTATCTTAGCAACCCTTTGAGGTAGGTCGTGTCTATTTTGTAGTTGACAGAACAGATTAGCTTACATTTACATGCACTTGTATGGATCATTATACTTTAAAATGGTGGGTATTAGCCCACAACTTCATTTGGAATTGCAAGTTTTTAGCATGTTGCTATAATAAAAAAGTTAAATATATATTTGTTAAATTGTACTCAGTAATAAGTGAATGTCTGATGTTAAGATAGTCTAAGATTGTACTGGCAAATAAACAGTACTTGAAGTTAACTCACCCAAGGTGTTGCTCCTAGTAAAAGCGGATCAGAACTCAGCTTCTGCACCCCACCTGGGGTCTTCCTCTCAATTACATGCTCATAGAGTGTAGGCCACATCTTACTTGTAAGTAACCTGGTCCACAGTTAGCTAGACAGTATTTAGTCTGATGAAGTAAAATGGGATTGTAGCCTTGGCCACTAGGAGGACCACTGACATGTAGTGGACACCTGAGGTCTTAGAGAACACCTTGAGTAAATTGCTTAAAGACCAGGACAGATCTAGGTGTTAGATTCAAATTATCAGCTATTTTGGGGGTGGGAAGAAGAAATGGAATAGGGATGAAATATACAGTTGCAATTTGAACATTTACGTATCCACTTTACTTTTGAAGAAACTGAGGCTCAAGGCTGTGTGGTTCGTAAGTAATCCACAGAGCTGAAAGGTTAATCTAGGTCTATCTGATGCCACAGGCTGAGTTCTTAAATGTGACACAGAACAAGGTAAAGGGACCTGAGGTGACTCAATTGCCTCCTGGGAATTCTGGGCTGTAGTGGAGCTACTACCTATGTTGTATCAGATAAATGGCTCTCATTTCATTGAGCACTCACCTGTATTTACAGTGGATCCTGACCAAATAGCATTGACTTGTAGTAGGCTCTGCTGCATTTTCATGTATCAACCTTTCCCTGCTAAGGAAAGCCTGCCTGTTTGTTCTTGGAGTCAGTTATTCCAGAAATCAGTAAAACCTCTTTCTCTTGAGTACTCGAGCAAAGGGATCTTTCTGTTAACCAAGGATTTACTAGAACCAACTCCTCTCCCCCATTTCAGACGGATCTCTGAAGTCTGCGTATTTACTAAGGAATTTCATCGGGGGTGGTTAGCAATATGTGGGCAAGTACCATGTTTCCACTTCAGGAGAGATAAACAGATTTAAGTAGCTTGCTGTTTACGACACAGTATGAGTGATGGGCCCAGCATTGGCCTCCCCTTCATAGTTCTGAGTCACATGACTGACTTTGTCTCATTTTGCAGACTAGGAGTAGATTTTTAACCACTTTTAGGTCAAGTAAAGGCTGTTCATGAGTTTGAACAAAGGGGAGAGGTGGGAGCTAGGCTTAGCCTGGATATCAGGAAAAAGCTTAGGAATTACAGAGGAGTTGTAGATAAAGCCAGGAGGATATTCTTAACTCACACACTGAGCTGAGAAAGACACCTCTCCCTCTACAGGGGGCAGAGGGGATAATTTCTAAGCACTATTAATTAGTGCAGGGTTCTGCAAAGCCTTCCTTTGTGTGGCCCTTGAACTAAAAACGGTGTTTATATTTTTTACTGATTGGAGGAAAGCATCAAAAAGAATATTATTAAATACACCTGAAACTAATGTTGCATGTCAAATTATACCTCAATTTTTAAAAAGAGAATGTTATTTCATGGCACAGGAAAATTATATGAAATTCAAATTCCAGTGTCCATAAATGAAATTTTATTGGAATGCAGCCATGCTTACTTGTTTGCATATAAGCTGCTTTTATGCCACTGGCAGAGTTGAGTACCTGCAACACAGATCAAATGGGCTACAAAGCCTAAATCATTTACTACCTGTTTCTTTACAGAAAAATTTCACTGACCTCTGGATTGGTAAGTAGTGCCAGTTGCTTACCTGACTGAGTGGTGCTGTGTGTATCACAGGAAGCTCCCAGGACTCTTCATATTACTTGGCAGCCTCTAGTTCCAAAAGGATCTGTAAGCCAAGTGTCAAAAGTTTACTGTGAGCTTACAGCTTCATCAAGTCTCTCCCCCAACCCCAAATCAATACACGACTTTTATTGCATCTTTAAAATAATCACAAATAAGCCTGAGGAATCATCTTGGCGTTTCTGTAGCCGGACAGCTTAGATCTTATTCATCAGCCTGCTGAACTGTTCCTTTTTCAGAAACATAGATACCATCCAAACTTTTTGTGATACCCTTGTTTTTAACTGTTATGACTTGTTGAATCAAAGCAGCTGAATTTTACATAAGTTCAGTGTCATTTCCTTCAAGAATGAACTCATCTTTCAGGGTTTGAGATACTGAACAAGCAACACCTGACCTCATATGAACCCTGCAGATACATAATATTTTCATTCTCTTAATATATTTTTTTCCTAGTCATTCATTTTCCTAACTGAGTCCCACTAGCAGGACTCATGTTACCTGTTTGTCTCCAAATGTGACTCTGCTCACCGCTGCCCAAATAATGACCAGAATTTCTGTTTTAAAGAGCCTGACTGACTACCCTACCCCTTAACTAAGTTTGGGTAACTGTGTCGCTCCTCATATCTCTTCCTTCCTCAAATGGGCTGGGAGAGTAGCAGGTGAAAACAACCTCTTTCTTCCTCAATTGTAGAGACTCAAGATTCTCAGCTGTAAATTAAAAAAAAAAAAAAAAAAAAAAAATTCTCAGAAATTGACTCAGCACCTTGTGCCTGCCTTTTAAAGAAACAGAGAGACATAATTAAAATAGAAATTGGAAATAAAATCAGTAATACGTTTATTATTGCAGATACCTGGTATTTGATATTATTATTGCTCAGAGAACCAAGAAACAAGGCAGGATTTTTCAAAATATGATAGTGAACAGTGTAGGTTATGGTCACTTGAAGAGCTTGTGGTAAAATAGATCTCAGCACAGGTAAGTTTGAGAACCACTGCCATTAAGCATTAAAAAGTTTTCTTGTTATGTTTATTCATTTGAACTAAAACAATTTTTAAAGGTCATAGAATTCTTGTGACTGGAAGTGTAAGGGGCCAATACAGGTCATTTAACAGATTAGAAAATTGAAACTAGAGCAGAGAAATAAATTACTAATTTACTATTAGAAAGTGGAATTGATTTTTAAAATATGTCATTTAGTTGTTGGCATAATACCAGTGAGCAAGCAGCCTGTTCTGGCCCTTAATTGTGTCTTGAATGCCAGCTCAGAAAACTTTCTGTTAACTAGGTAACAATACTTTTTTTTAAGACAATTTGGTGGTCCTATCACTTAAATCTGACTTTTTTTCTTAGTATAATTAATTGGTCCCTGGGAATGAGAACCAGAGAAAGAGAGGAAGATGAACTTGAATTTAAGGAGAATAATGGAAGGAGTAGGGTAGGAGAGAAGGTTGTAAAATAAGTTAAAGTAGAGTGGGTAGACAGGAAGGAGCTGAAAAGACAGATTAATTGTAGTGTTGTAAATGCATAAAAGGAGCCAAAGAAATTTAAATGTGGAAATGGAAAGGAAGAGAAAACATCCTCTGACCACTTAACCCTTTTATGTGTGGCATTGAGACTTAAGGCAAACCAACTGGCTGCTGCTTGTTGTGTCTGTTGCATGGCAAGGAAGGCCCTTAAGGACAACATCTGGCCAGTAATTTCAAAGAATTGCTGATGTTTAAGAACCAAGGTAGGTTTTTAAGTCAGTTTGTGGCATTTCTTCTGAATATGTAGACACTTTGGAAAATGTGACAGGTTTAAAAAATTTGCAGTTGTGCTGCAGAGCTGATAAAAACAAAATTGAAAATGCTGGACCTTGTCTTTGAGCAACTCTGAGTCTTTTAATGCAGTGCTTATAATTTTCTGATGATGAAATTTTACCAAGTATTGACTATTGAGTATTGAGTAGGAAGATTTAAACACTTTGAAAAATAATTGGCAACTTCCTTTGATTAAGTTTGACCCTTTCTTTGGCTTAGCCTCCATAACTACTTATGAAAGTCTTTTCTAGCTGCAACATTAAAGTCTGGTTCTGGAACTTCTAGGGAAACTTGAGCAGCTGTGGAGAAACCTTTTTCCCTTCCTTTTCAGAGCTACTCATTGAAGAGTTGGCTTCTGTTGGGAAGTTTTGGGGGTGGGTATTATGGAACTTCATGAGGCCTGACACTTCTTAGTATTGTTTCCTGCTGTATTCCTATACTTAGAACAATGCCTGACAGAGCTGTCACTCGGCAAATACTTGAATGAATGTATATTGTATACCCCAACTTTCTTAAGAAAAGAAGAAGAAATATTTGTACTTCCAGATGCCATTCTCTCAGCTGGCGGGGTTTTTTGTTGTTTTCTTTTAGTAGCTTTATAGTACTAAGTAAGTCCCTAATGGGTGAACCTCCATTAGTTTCAATAATGAACAAGTCTCTGCAGGACAGAAGGTCTTGTTTATATATATACACATTTGGGGAGAACATATGATAGTTTAGACCTTAAAAATTGGAAATGCTACTAGTTCCTTCTCTCATTCTTGAGTCTTTAAGGATTTTTTTGAGAGCTGAATCCTCCCATTTTTCTTTTAAATTCTGGAGCTCTGTCCTGCTTACTTTGAAAGGCTATTAACTATGCCCTAGAATTTTGGAAATGTTCTCATTGAGAATCGCTGTAAAATAGTGATAAGGACTCTTCTGTGGGCTACAAATTAAAATCCCCCACCATTAAGGTGAATCACAGACTGGGATTCCTGGATTGAAACTGGATCAACATTGGTAAAGTCTGAATTTAGACTGTTGTGTAGGGGCATAGAGAGGGGTAGGATTGTTTCCCCCTTCAACCCAGCTCCCTTCCAGTTACAGCTTTCAGTGTTCCTGACTGCTTTTAGTTTGGCATTAAGTTCCTGGGGAGCTTTGCACACCCCTGACCATGCTCCCAGATGCCAATCTTTATCACTGAGACCAGCTTGTTATCTGTCCTAGACAAAAACAGTCATATTTTAAAGTGTTAGAACATACTGGGTGTAGGATGTTAGTAGAATTGTCTGTTTTGTTTAAACTCTAGCTTCTGGGGATGTGGTATCCATGGGTTTTTGAAGGTCAAGGAGGAAAATTGAAGATCCAAGCATTTGTCCCAGTAGAAGTGATTTAATAAATGAGCAGTTGATAAATATCTTCATTAGAAAATTTAGTTTCTTCACCCAGTCTTTTCACCCACATGGTTCCAGTGTTCACTTTCCTCATGCACTGGTTGTATGTTTGTATGTCAGAGATGAGCAGAGTTATCTTTGACAGAATTGTATTGTGAGAGCCCCTTTGGGAAAGGCAGTTATGGTTGAATAATTCTGTTATTCCCCATCCTCCACACAAATGAGTTAATGACTATCTTTGGAGGAGCTGGTCATGTAACACAGCTGCCTTAAGTTTCAAAACCTGTTGTCAAAAGTCACTGTAAAGAGGTCTGTCTCAAAAATGACAAAGAGCCCCTCCTTTATACCAGAAAAGTCTCTCTCTGCCTTTGTTTGTAAGGAAGCAGAAGACTCATCTCTTGCTCCAATCTGATTTAATCCTAATAGTTTAGAAGAATGATGGAGTGGCAGAATGCCCTAAGATTGTAGACTAGTTGATAAAATGATCCGCAATTGTTGCCATTCTTTAGCCTTTTCGCTCTTTAAGAATAAAGTGTAAATGTTTATGCTTTGGTGCAGTTGTGATCACATTAGAGACCTTGGGGGAATAGGTTAAGCAACATTATTAGCCACCTACTGATTGCAGCAAAACTAATCCAAGTGTTTTTCTACATGGGGTTGTTACCTGGTGTTAGTGTGGATTTCTGGGTATAGGATTGTTAGAGCAGGCCAGAGTTTTACTTCTTTCTTCAAAAGTGCTTTTCTTTCCTGGATCTGTGTACAGAAAAGACAGCCTTTTATAATCGTTGGCTGGTCAGGCAAAGTGAATGGGCATGATCGCTGCCTTAAATGCATGTATAGAACCTGAACCTGAAATTATTTGGAATAATTGGATAGGCTCAGTTCGGTTTTGTGTAAATTAATCAGGAAGAGGGTTCAGTAATAATTGTACTTTATCAAAAGTTGTCAACATGTTTGTCGTTCTGTGGAGATTAGTCAGGAATCCTACTATAGCCATACACCAAGAATTTGGTTGACTTTTGAAATAAAATTCTTTAAGATGACTTAAATTTTCTGAGCCCCAGTTTCATCTGTTAATATGAGAGATCACAAGTATCAAGACAATGATGAACAGAGATTTGAAACTTTTAATCACTGACATATGCTGCCTTCTTATAAACCCAGAAGTTAAGTGACTTTTACCCAAGGTCATACAGTAAGTAGTAGAACAAGGATTTGAATCAGATCTTTTTCATTCTGTTGAACCAGTCTGCTTCCTTCAGCGGTCCCTTCCAGCGTTCTGTGCTACTCTGTTATGTCTCCAATCAGCATTAGGATTTAGCCATGATCTTTTGTGCTAACTGCACCTTTCTTGAATATATTTAACAAAGTGTTTTATGGACTTGACTTCCTTTAATTTGTGTGTCTGGTTGCCCTGTGAGAGTGAACTCTTTGTCTTTTGCCTGAGTTGACACTGATTTGGCTACTTGGGCTAACTTCTGTGTACCTGGTTTCCAAACCTGCAGTTTCATTGTCATCCTGGGATTTTGTCAGCTTTCAGGGACTTTATAACAGTTGGATCAGATTTTGCTGGACTTAATTGATTCTTATTCCTAGGTATTTTGTTTCCCTTCTATCTAAGTAGAGGATCAGGACTCTAAAGCTACAAGACATAGGAGTTTATGTCTTTTGTTTTAAAAGAAGCTACTTTTGGGATACATGACTTTAGAGAGGCAAATTAAATATAATTCTGGGATTTTATTTTTTAATATGCCTTTGACAAAAGTCAGCACTACCATTTCCAGCTAGTAGGAAGTATATCTCACTTAATTTTGCTCAATCATGAGAAGATGAAATTTTTAATAATAATAATAATAATAATAATAATAATAATAATGAATAGATAGATTTTCAAAGCCAAGAATGCCTTTCTTCTTCCTCTGCTTTGCTGATTCCCTCTTAACCATTAGTAAGACTTAGCTCAAACACTGCCTCCACTCAGAGGCTTATACTGACTGCACACTGCCCTCTTTGATCCAGGTTCTTTATTTCTTCTTGTTCTCTGGTGGAATCACATTGTTTCCTCAATATTACTTTTCACTTGGAAACAAAGGAAGCAGTTAACCCTGATTCCTATTTTTACTCTTAGGACATTTTTCAAAATACCCATAAATTAAATACTCCTACTGCCCTAATACCTTTACTGAAAAGTAGCAGGCCAGAATAGTGGAAACTTCTGCCATCATAAGAGATGGTGGTAATGACACCTGCATGTTTCATATATAGATATTTGGGGAAATGTCTATTACCTCTATAAAAAGTATCTATAGTTTCTAAATATAGGAGCATCATGATGCAATTAAAACACTATTACTTTAATGTCAGTCATTTGACATTTGAGATTTTGGGGGTAGAAAAGGAATTTTAATCCATTCCAGCAAATCTAAAATTAAAAAAGTTTCTTTTCTGCTGACTTAATTTTTCTGCCTCGGAAGTGTATCTTTAAGCCATATTCCTAGATATAGATTGCTGGGTCAAAAGAGAGTGTAAATTAGTTCTGTTGTAATTGTCAAATTCCCCCCTCCATGGGGATATGAACTACATGCACTTTTCCAAAGATGTTAAGAAGCAAAAATGTGTCTTATATTTAATGAAGTTGGTACCAGCCAGAGATTTGTGAAAACTAGAGATGATACATAAAGCATGTACCTTTCTCAGAGTACACTCTAAGGATAACGATTACTATTATCTTTTGTGAAATGGGGATATTTCCTTATGAGGGTGGTAAGAAGGTTGAATGAGACAATGTTTATAAGTACTCTTACCTTTTTTATCTTGGCAGCCTTGGGCCCTGGCTCTGTGGGTTCATATCTTAATTACCACCTTACTGGGTTGTAAACTCTTTGAGAGCAGAGTCCATATCTGATGAGCATTTACCAGGGTGCTTTTAATTTAAGAATATATTTTAAATGGTTGTGAACAGGAATTAGACTTCAGAATATAATTCTGAATCTAGTAATAAGTTTTCTTTTCTTTTGTATATTAACCATCAAGTCCTTGTGTAATGCTAGCTAGTCAACCACTATTCTGTAATCAGAGAAGACAGAGATACTTTCCTCTTTTGTCATTTGCAAGTGTCTTTACTTAAAATCTTTGCTAACCTCCAGGAACCCATTAGATAACAAAAGATGTTGATTCCTAGTCTCTCTGTTATTTATTTTCCCATTCTTTGGAGTAACTCTAGTTAAGGTAGAAGAAGAGGATTTATTGTTATGTGTCTGCCGTCTTCTTAAGGCTGCCTTATGTCAGGGGTCTTCTTCCCATGTCTTCATCTCAACTATTTTAATGCTAGGGTTTGAAATGGTTGTTATCAGGAGGTTATTAGGTGATTTGAATTCACACTGAATGAGGTTTTCTGGTGATTTAATATGTAGTACTTTGCATTTCATTTCTAATCTATCCATCAGGTTCAACACAGTTCTTTTTTCATTTAACCAGTTGCTTGAAGTGGCAAGATTCTTTCTCCGTAACTTCAAAGTCACCTTCAAAGTCACCTCGTTCTTCTAGTCATGGGCACTCAAAATCTTTGTGTCGTCTTTGATTCTTCCCTGCATTTATTTATCTCACAGAGCCAGTAAATTCACCTTCCATTTTCCTCACCGTGATTTTATTTTATATTTTTTTCCTTCCTTCTCAGCTCTGTTGCTATCATTTGTTTTTCTAGACTGCTTCAAACACCACTAGTTACTCTGCTTTTACCTTTCTACCCACACTGCCCTTCAATTAATCTTCCTTAACTATGGCTTTTATTTCGTTCCTTTTATGCTTGAAGTGGCTCCCTGTTATCCTTAGAGGAGGACACCCTGACTCTTGGGTTAATTATATCTATCAAACTTTATCTCTTAACTGCTTCTTAACACAAATCCTCTCTTGGAGTAGGCTAGTCTTTTCCTTACTCTACTCTTATAAGAAAATAAATAAGGTTTAGAAGGGAAGAAGCTTAAAGATAGTGTTTGACTTTTTATTTTGAAAAGGTGCAAGCATATATAGCAGTAGAGAGAGTAGTATAATGAACTCCTTTGTATTTTATTTGCCTACTTCATTAACTCAACCTTTTGCCAATCGTGTTTTATCTTTCCCCACATTCCTCCCCCCAGTGCCCCCCCCCACTTTTTTTTTTAACCTGTGGATATTTTAAAGCAAATTCCAGATGTCAGTACTTTCGTATGCATCTTTAGAGGTTATTTATCTATCAGTTTACCTAGTGTAGATCATCTCTACAGTTTCCGTTGTTCAGGAAACACTCCATTCTGTTTTGCCTCCCCTCTCGTTTCTCCTAAGAAGGCCCACCCAACCTGTCATGTGCAGCTATACTATAACCAGTCAGATATTTGAAGACATTGTCATATATTACACTTTTTGATACCTGTCATAGCACACATAAAACAGTTTGTGCATTTAGTAGACATGTAATAACTTCTTTTTAAATTAAGGACACTTGGGGTTTAGATCTTTAACCTAGGTCTTACTTGTATCAGTGGATTAGTTAGCAATGGTCTTAAGTTTCTTATCTGGCATTTTGGTTTTACATTTTTAGATTAGCAATTACTTTAAAAGACTTGGGGACCTGGTTTTAAAATCAGTTTTGAATGTTGTACATTTAAAAAGATGATGTTATTGGCAGACTGGTTATCTGAAACCTACTTGGAATTACTTTAATTTTACCTTTTACTTAGTTTTCTTATTTAAATTTAGTGCTTTTTAAAAAGCAAATTAAGCTACTTTTTGTTTGTATACACTAATACTTGTCAAGATAAATTGTTAAAGATGGTAATTTTTTTAAAAAAACTTATTTTTTATCATAAAAGTGATTTACATGGGGAAAAAATGGAAAACAAGGCAGAGTATATACTCAAAAAATCAAGTTGCTCATAAATTTATCACGCAAAGATAACTATATAGACTCTTCGTTAACTGGAACTCAAGCAACCAGCAAAATCTCAGGCAACCAGCAAAAAATTTTAACTTTTAACATTTTGGTGTCTCCCTTCCTAGTTTTTTTTCATACATGTTTATGTATTTGTTTAATTAAATGCAAGAGTAATTTTTAAAAAATTGTTATGTCCCTGACATATGCTTGGGCCATAATAGCAGATCTTAATGTTCTGTTTCTTATTTGTTAAATTTGGCCAATAAACAAAATCAGACAACACAGGCTTCATTCCAGGTTGTACAGCTGGCAGCAGGTTTTATCATGACTATGACTTTAACCATAAGTAAGTAGTTTGGCACAGAAGTAATTGGGGGTATTTATTAATGTCCAGTAATCAGAGGCTCCCAATTTTGTGTATTGGATTGACTCAGTATTTTTAAGTTTTAGACTTGAGACTTAGAAGTTGGAGTGTTTTTTATACTGCATGGAAGATGGGGTTCAAGTTCTGATACCATCTGGTTTTATTTTTCCCATCTCTGTGTGATGAGAAATTCTTATTGCTAGGGGTATGGTCATGCAAATATCTATTTCCACAGGGCCTGGCACAGAGTAGATACTTAGCTGATTATGCCAAATATGGTTTCTTTTGCTGTGAGCTAGGAATGGGATGAACACACACATTGCCTATACATTATTATTAATTATCTATTTCAGTGAAACATGTTACCTCAAAATTTAGCAGCTTAAAACAACAAGCATTTGTTTTCTCTCTCAGTTTCTGTGAACTAGGAATCCAGGAGCAGTTTAGGTGGGTAGTTTTGGCTCAGGGTCTGTCGTGAGACTGCAGTCATCTGAAGGCTTAGCTGAGATTGGTGGACCTACTTCCAAGATGATTTACTCACACGACTTCTCCATAGGGCTGTTTAAGTGTCCTTACAATATTGGCAGTTGGCTTCCTGCAGAGCAAGGAGAAAGATCCAGTGCCTTTAATAACCTGGTGTCCAGAGTTGCATACTGATGTTTCCACTTTACCCTGTTCTTCAGGAGTGTGTCACTAAGTCTAATCCCGTATTCATGGGGAAGGAAGTAAGGCCACACCTCTTGAAAGGGGCAGTATCAAAAAATCTGTTGGACATACTTTGAAACCACCACACATGTTCTATACATAAACTTGTAGTTGATTCATATTCAACTTTGGAGTGACCTGACCTCAGTGAACTACATTTTTAATAGGCCCTTGAGTTAATTCTGATACACACTAAAATTTTGAGAGTCACTAACTTACATAAGTGGAGGAAGATAACCATGTACATGGATCAAACACCCAAGAATGTTTGCAAATTGTCCTTTAAACACAAACTCCCAGTGACTTTTAAAGAAATAGACAATATGGAAATGCAGAAGACATAGAATAGCCAAAACTTTTTGGAAAAGAATAAAGCTATAAAGTATTTACATTATCTGATTTCAAAACTTACTATGAAAAAGAAAACCTTACTATGAAGCTATAGTAGTCAAGATAGTGTCTATTTGTATAAAGATTGAATAGAGTTCAGGAATAGACCTATGATTATATGGTCACTTCATTTTCAGTAAAGAAGTTGAGGCAGTTCAATGGGGAAAAGGCTATTTTTTTAAAAAACAGTGACAGAACAACTGTATATTTTTATAGATTAAAAAAATGTACCCTGTCCCTTACCTCTATAAAACCCGTAGAAAAAAGTATCCACAATATATATGTATCTACCCAAAAAAAGGTAATCCAGGATGTATAAAGAACTCTTACAACCCAGTAATAAGAAGACAAATAAATATTTTTTAAATGGGGGAAATATTTGAAGAGATACTTTACCAAAGAAGATATACGAGTGGTGTCCAGAAAAAAATCCAGCCATAAATGCCTCTATTTTTTATATTACACGGCTGGATACTTTCCAGACAGCCCTCATATGAGTGACCAATAAACACATGAAAAGATGCTCATCATTCAATTAGGAAACTTGGGTTAAAACCACAGTGATATGCCACTATATACCTGTTGGAATGACTAAAATTAATACAGATGTGGTGAGAATTTGTAGCATTTGGAACTCTAAGGCATTGTTGGTAGAAATGTATAATGGTAGAACCACTTTGAAATATTTTGGCAGTTTCCTATAAAGTTAAACATACATTTACCATTTGACCCAGTAATTTCACTACTGAGTATGTAGACCCAAGAGAAATGAAAACACGTCTACACAAAGACTTGTATATGAATGTTCACAGTAGATATGCATAATAACCAAAGCCTGGAAACAACTCACTTGTTTGTCAGCTGGTGAATAGATAAATGGTAGTATATCCATGCAATGGATGCCACTCAGCAATAAAATCTAACCAACTATTATCCTAACACATCCAGCAACATAAATGAATGTCAAAACTACTATGCCGAATGAAAGAAGTCAGATACAAAACAGTAAATCTAGTTTCATGTGAAACTAGAAATCTAGACAAATCTAATTCAGAGTTCTGGCATATCAGTGGTTGCTTCAGGCTGGGGGGTCGAAGCTGGGAATGGGCACAAGGGAAACTTTCTGGGCTGGTGGAATTGTTCTAAATCTTGATTGTGCTGGAGGTTACACTTGTGCACATGTTTGTTATCTAGCCTTAATAGCACCAGATCTAGGAGAATGCCCAACTCTTGCTTCCTTTTACAGTAGAATAGGCTCCATTCTCCAACAACGTTAATAACACATGTCTTGGTTTTATAGGAAGAGTACTGGGATGATTTGTCTGGGCCGTTTTGCGAACTCTTTCCTTCCAGTGAAATCTGTTATTATGGCTATTATGCCATCTGAATCCTGTCATCGCACTTTTTGACCAGCTTGTCAAAGTAGGTGGGCAGGAGATAGTTTATGATTCCTCTTAACTGACTCATCTCTTATGGTTGCAGATTCTCATAAACACAAAGATAAACACAAAGATCGGGAACACCGGCACAAAGAGCACAAGAAGGACAAGGAGAAGGACCGAGAAAAGTCCAAACATAGCAACAGGTAAGGGTGGAACCAGCAAGTCCTTCATTCAGCAGTGGGTTGGCTGTGACTTGGGTCACCTAGAATAGGCCTTAACTTTAGCCACAGTAAATAGCTGGATAGCAAGGTAAGCAGGGACTGTATTTGATTCCAGAGTTGTCTAAGAGAATGACCTTGATAATTCGGGCCTTACTGGGGGTGCCATTGTTCAGATCAGGATGTATAAAGCAAGTATGGTAAATTTTCTTTCAATATATACCTCATTAAAAATATAATTTTTAAGTAAATCAGGTTTCATTGTAACACATGATGGCATTTTCTCTAGTGGGAGCATTTCTTAATGAATCATCTGCCACTCCTGTGGTCTCTTTTCCCCCATCACTCATTCATTTCCTACCACTTGACCATCTAGTTTCTGTTTTCATTATGCTAGTGAATTTAACCTCAGTAGTTGAATCCAGTCTCAGTTCACATGCATCTTCTCCAGTTTATAGTTGTCCAGCCCATATTAATATCTACCAAAGTAGATTTGAGAGCAAAGAATACTTCCAAGACTAAAGAAGTTCATTTTATGATAATGATAAAATCAGGAGGACATACAGCAATTATAAGTGTTCATACACTAATAAATCCTTAAAATACATGAAATAAAAACTGATAGAACTGCAAAGACAAATAGACAATTCATAATTACAGTCAGATTTTACTGCCTCTTTCTCAATTGACAGTATAGTATAAGCAGAGAGAAAATCATTAAGGATGTAGAATATTTGAACATCATCAACCAACTTGATTTAATTGAGATTTATGGAATATTACACTCAACACCAGAAACACATGGAACATTTGCCAAAATACACCATATTCTGGGGCTAGCCCTCCTTCTTCAAACCAGCTTCCTGGGCTTTCATGCCTCCTTTTCCACCTTTCTGGCCACCTTTTTCATCTCCTCCTCCTAATGCATGTAACAGTCTTTGGCTTTCTTCTCTGCTACCTCTCTTGCCATTTACCCTCTCTCACACTCTATATCCAGTCTTGCTGAACTTCTTTCAGTTCCTCAAACAGCATGTTTTCTAATACCTCTAAACCAAGGTTGTCTAACCTGTGGCCCATGGGCCACATGTGGCCCAGGATGGCTTTGAATGTGGCCCAACACAAATTTGTAAACTTTCTTAAAACATTATGGGATTTTTTTTTGCAACCTTTTTCTTTTTTTTCTGTTTTCCTTTTTTAGCTTATCTGCTATTGTTAGTGTGAATGTATTTTATGTGGGACCCAAGACAATTCTTCCAGTGTGGCCCAGGGAAGCCGAAAGATTGGACAGCCCTGCTTCAGGCCTTAAAACATGCTATTACTGGTTCTATAATACTCTATTGCCCTCTTACCCCAGTACCCTTCTCTTAGTTGCAACTTAGACTTTACTTCTTCCGGGTGTCCTTTCTGTGCACTTTTCTCATATTAAGTGTCACTTCCTGTGTACTCTCAGGCACCTTGACTATATATATCCCTGTTGTAGTAATTACCACATTGTGTTGGTGTTGTAATTGTCTCTTTTGTGTATGTTCTACTAGACTCTTAAGGTCCCTAGGAGCGGGGTTGGGATCTGTTGTATTCATTTTATATCCTGAAAGCTTAATATATACCTGGCAGATAGGTGGCATTTAATAATATATTTATAGAATCCGTGAGTGATGACCTAGGGATACACTGGTTACCATCTCCTTTCTTCTTTTCACATTCACAGTATTTACCACATAATTCCCTTTGGCCATCTGTTTTTCAAACAAGTTTTTTGGTGTTTGTTGTGAAATATGCATAACACTAAGTACATTCATGACGTTACACAGCCATCACTAGTATCCATTTCTAGAACTTTTTCAGCATCCTGAATAGTCTCTGAACCTGTTAAACAATACTTCCCCTTTCTCTCTTACACTGATCCTTGGCAACTTCTGTTCTATTCTCTATCTCTGAATTTGCCTGTTCTAGGTACCTCATAATAATGGAATCATAAAATATTTATCCTTTTTGTGTCTGGCTTATTTCCCTTAGCATAATGATTTCAAGGTGCCTCCATGCTGTTTGCATATCAGATTTATATTCTTTTTTTATGTCTGAATAATATTCCATTGTGTGCCTATACCATTCATCTGTTGATGGATAAAATACCTGGGTTTTCACTATTTGACTATTGTGAATAATGCTGCTATGAACTTGGGTATACAAGTATCTGAGTCCCTGCTCTCAATTCTTTGGAGTATATACTTAGGAGAAGAATTGCTGTATCATGTCAAACAAGTATTTTTATCCTGCCTACCCTGTTTATGCTTTGCTAGTTGATGCGAAGTGCCAAAAAAATGAGATAATCTTTGACTATGAAGAACTCATCATCTGAGGAAAATGTTTATAGATCAGATGAAGAAAATGCTAATTTTTATGTTACCAGAAATCTGTCCAAAAAGAATTTTAAAAGATAATAGGTTTATATTGAAAACATGAGCTTTTTAAAATTGATTCCTCCTTCTCTGGTACATTTACTTAACCAACTTTAATTTATAATTTTGAGAGAAAAGCTTAGGTAGAAGTAGCATAAAAGGCTTTGGGACATAAGTTTGGACCTGCTCTGTTTTACCAGAAAAAAATAAAGGATGTCATTCTGGTGTCATCTTTTTTTTTGTTTTGTTTTTGTTTTTGTTTTTTGGTAGTTCCCTGGCTGGGAATCGAACCCAGGCCACGGTTTGTTTTCTTTTTGAAAAGTCCACAATAGCTCAGTCACCTCTCTCTAGGAAGAGGTCTTGTCCTAAGTCTCATGTGATTTTGGCGAGGTTAAATAACCTTCTTAACTCAGCTTTCTCATCTTCCTCAGTTTCCTCATATTAATACATACTTCAGAGGAGTCTGAATAAGCATAAAAGCTCTTTAACTATGAGCTGCTCTTCAAATGTGGAAGGTGATATTTTATACATCTATCAAAGCACATTTTTCTAAGATTATAACACAGGCAAATTCAGGAATTTGTTTTATACAATTTTGTGCCTTCTAATATTTTCTTCATTTCTAATCAAAATACTTAAGAAAATAATAGCCTGTTTGCCAAGAAACATTGGAAAAACCTGGTCTGAGTTTCTGTTTATACATGACTAAATCTAGCCCTGGATCTCTAATTCACATGTAAGTTTAAGACAGTTTAAGTAGATGATGTGTTGTAAGCAGACTTTTAAATACTTCCTGTCCAGCCTCTATAGACATACTACCTCTTTTCAACAAAGTCCAGTAAAATCCTGTACACCATGTTCCTTTTTTAAGTGACTTCTGATCTTTCTAGTAGTTTTGAGTTTCTTTGTTTTTCTTCTATAGCAAATTAAGGAAACTTTGATTGTTTAATCACCTCTGACACCCAAAATAATTAAGCTTTAGCATGTTCTGTTTGAAAATGCTTTACTCCCAACACTTCACTAACAAGTAATATATTTCTATGTTCCTTCCACCTCTACTAGATATTAACATCAATCATTTCTCATTAGGCTATGCTTAGGATGCAAATCCAGGAGGAATCTTTCTCCTGCATAGTAACATGTACTGTATATTTGGAGTGTCAGAGAATGGGATGTGGACCCACCCCTCAGGGGATCCCATCTTATTCCTGTGCTCTGCCCTTCATTGTTCTCACTGAAGGTGCAAAATAAGGGAGAGGGTATTAAAGATCATTCCATCTTATCTCTTCTTTGCATGGACAGGAATCTGAGGTGACATGCTCAAAGTCATAAGGCAATGTGGTAGCAGAGTGAGGGTGAGAAATCAGAGCTTCTGAGTCCTGCTATGTTTTTCTTCCAGTAGAAAATAAAATAACCTTAAGGAAGGTTAGTTGTATAGCTAAGCTAAAGTATGTATTTTAATAAAAACACCTCTTTCTCCTATGTGTGTGGTAGGCAGCTCAAGTTTTAAAATGCCAGATCATTTGAGGCACTGCCCCTTTCTTTTTGGGCTTCAAATCCCTGAAGTTTTTGGGACTAGAAGTATTCTCATTAAAGTCTGACCCTGTGAAAACCCAATCTCTGACTGTCTCCTGTTTGGCCTATAATATCATAGGAAAAGTTTATGCAAAAGTCAAATAAAAATATTTTCTTTTGTTTATCTGATACTGCTGCTTTCTGTTAGCATTAATATTTAACACTTTCAGTCCTTTAAAAAACGTGTGTGTGTGTGTGTGTGTGTATGTGTGTGTGTAATTCCTTTCAAAAGAAACAGAAGGAATGAATACTCTTACTAGATACTAAGGATTCACTGATCTTGTAGGATCTCACCATATATTCCTTTTGAAAAGTTGAATTCTTAGCCATAAATTATCTGTAATACTGGAACTTGTCTATAAAGAACATTATTAAAAGCAATTGGGGGGGTTGATTTTTAGAAAATAAGGGACTGTCATATGTGAAAAACAAGATTCCTCCTGTTTATTCTTGACTGTGTATATCTCTTGCCAATTTTAAACCAGGCATTCAGGCTGGAGTGACAAATTTGTGGAAAGATAGGGAAGCACTGCTTGAAATAGTAAGGAAGGTGCTTTTCCAGCCACATTGGCAGTCCTGATCTAACAATCAGTGTGTGAAATAACCTGAGAATAAGGATGCTTTGAGTTTCTGCTTTCCCTTCAGTTCCAAATCCTACCTGAATTATAATGAAGAGAATGTAAGGTTTTAGGAAAATACACTGGAATTATGCAGCCGGTTCTCATGTTAGGGAAAAGTTTTCCGAGCATAATCAACTTTAAAAGATAACTTAAATCCTTATTTATTTATTTATTTATTTATTTATTTTTTTTTTTTTTTATTAAGCTGTTTGCTGAAGCCTTTCATTTATCTACACGTAAACTTGTCTGGGGAAAATGGACAATTAACATAGGTAGATGGAGAAAGCTAGATTGTTTAGAAATGAGGAAAGTGAGTACCACTGCCATTTACATGGGAGTCGTGTGATGTAGTAAAAAGTACCCTAAAATAGAAGTTGAGAGGCCAGGTTCTATCATTTACTAGCTATGTGCTTTACATTTACTACCTGTGTGTCCTAATCCAAGCTGTTAAACTTTTGGGTCTCATTTTCTATTTTGCTCAAGTGTTGATAGCAATAATGGCCTGGTCAGGCTTTCAAGTTTGTTAGGGGAGAATTCAGCTGGAAACTATGACATACCGAAAAGTTGAAATGATGGTGGTGGTGGTAATTACCACAAAGCCTAGTGAGTGAGTGTGATTTAGATAAAGTGGAGCTGTCAATTTTGGTAGTTGAATCTAATTTAGTAGTTACTTGTTGATAACATCTAATTTGGAGCCCTTTTATATTAGAATAAAAAGATTTCATGGGTGAAATAGCATTTGAGCTAGCCACTGAAAGATGGCTGAGATCTTGACAAAGGTAGGTGATGGCTAGAAGGAGCATTTCAGGCTATGAGAAAAGCATAAACAAAACATGGAAGCATATGTAATGTACTTTGCTCTGGAAAGAACCCCTGTTAGGTAGAGGCCTGTAGTAACAGTGGATGGGATAATGGAAAATGAGGCCAAAAAAAGTGGCTTGAGGCTAAACTATTAAAAGCTATTTCAAGAAGTTGGGACATTAAAAAAAAAAGAAAAAAGTTGGGACTTGATTCTGAAGGGAGTAAGAAACCATTGAAAATAGTTGAGATAGAGAGATACAGAATTTAGCCACAAATGGTATGAGTAGTCTAAAGAAAAGGGCTCCTTGGATAACTGGGTGGCTGTTTACCCTATTAATAGAGATAAAGAATTTGGAGATAGGGGAGGAATGGGAGTTGAAAATATGTATTGGCTTTTGTATCTCTGGGCACATCCTTTATTCTCTCTGGCCTGCAAACAAAGAACAATTAAGTAATTTCTGAGATTCCATTCAACTAAAAGTTCTTACAATTCTTGTGATTTTGACCATTAAGTGATAAGCATTTAAGAAATCTTTAAGAAAGTGGCTGCTTTATTCTTTTCCCAGAGGCAACTTTTGAACTTACCTAGAACGTTTTATTTAACAAATATTTAGGCTTTAATTATCTGCTTTCCTTGAAAGGGCCAGGGATTTCTTCCTGCCACAGCTTTGAAGCTTTCTAGGCTCTTCCATAGGAATCCCCTGTGATTCTATTGACTGTAACCTGCGGGGTCTGCTGCCTTTAGGAATGGGCAGGTAGCTGGGATGAGTTAGTTATTCCTTGGCCATTAGTGGCTAAATCCTATTCTTAGAAGATAAAGATCTTCCTTCTACCCCTAGCAGTGTTGTGTTGTTTTGTTCTGTTCTATTTTGTGGAAGTATTGTAACGGAGTAGTCTATACATGACTCTGGAGCCACACTGCCTGAGTTTAAATCCTGTTTATCCTCTCATTAGACATGTTTCCTTGGGTGAGTTGCTTAACCTGTCTCAGTTTCCACATCTGTAAAATGGAGATACTAATAGTTCTCTCAGTTTTGTTGTTGGAATTAAATTGCTTAGAAGAGTGCCACGCACTTCGTGGTATTCAAGTATCCGTTAAATACTTTTATTGGTGATAGACTACAGACTGAATTCTTTTTTGTTTTGCTTTCTTTAAGAAATTTAAATAGTTTCCCAGAATATCAGACAGAAGAGGCAGCAAATGCCCCGGGGTGAAAGGAAATACTTTTCGCTCCATCCCGCGCTCCCGGCATCTCCTTCCTTCCACCCTTTCTCTCACCTTTCTGCCTAAATGTCTTAGAGGAACCCTGGTCAGCCTTATCTGTTGTTTTCTCGGCTCCAACAAGAGTCACAGACCAAAGATTTCTTCATCATTATGTTGAAAATAGTGTAGGTTACTTTTTTCCTTAGTGAAATTTAGCTAACTGAAGAAAGCATAAGACAAGCATGGACTCTTCTCCAGAGGTGGCTTTGAATCTTTCCATTTGTTCTCCCTGGTATTGACTTCTGCTTGCCCAGACTCTGCTGGTGTGGACAGATGTGAGCCCTGAGCCCCAAACTCCAAGGAGTCAGCATCTGTGCATAGCTAATAATTGGGCATTTTTTTCTCTCAGAGTTCCTGATGATGAAATTCATATTTCATCCAAAAGTGTAACCATTGCAGAGGTTCTGGAATGCTACCTACTGTCTGTATTTTGTCCTTTAGTATATCCCAAACTACTCATTCTTAAAATATATCTGTTATTCAGGTCTTTTTGTGCCTTAGTATGGTCAGTTTTAAGCCATTCTTTTAGTTTATTTTCCTTTTTTAGCCCAGCCCCACTAAAGTTTCTTCAACACCTCAGTCATCTGTTCTACAGCCTCTGATTTGTCCAGTATGATAACCTTTAGTGGTATTTAAAGCCCTTTTTGTGACTCTGATGTATTGTGTCTTTTGTGTATGGAAAAGTAGTAGAGTCAGTCTAAACACAGGGTAAAACAGCTCTTAAAACAGGCAGGCAACACATGAACTCCTCTTCTGCACTGGTCAGAATTTCCATCATCTCTTTATGGGTGGAAAAGGTATTGCTCTTTAAGGCACCATAAAAGTCATACTAGTTTTAAACATTTTAGAAAAAGAGGTACATGTTGGGAAATCCTGAATGATGACGAGCCAGCCGGACCTATCCCAGATTGGCTCCATTTTGTACCACTGGCCAAATCCTGCTTCCAATTTCCATGGCACAGCCTTAGACTTCATCTGTATCACAGGACTGTGTCTCCCAGGTGCATTTGGTACTTAACTTTAGGTAGATTACTGGGGAAGATAGGCACTGGGACTTGCTCTTTGCCAGCACTCCTGTCTGTGTGGGGGTTATGGATGAAGGGTAGGACTCCCAGTCTTCTGCTCTCTGCATGAGCAGGAACAGCACCTGACAAGTAGATATGATGTTAGCATTGTGGTCAGAGGCCACCATAAACCCAAATTTCTAAGTCCCCAGGGGAACTTAGACCCTGAATCATCTGAGCTCACTTCATATAAAAATCCAAACCTGCTCTCGTAACATAAAAGCAGTTGAGAGAGTGAGTTTCCTTTGGAAAGTCAGTTTGCATCTCATTCTGGTCTTTCTGATTAATTATGACCTACAAAGGGGTACTACTCTAGCAGGACCTTGGAATTTCCTGAATAGATTTCCCTCTGGTTAGCAGGCAGAGGAAGTATCTTTGATTTTTTTTTTTCCACTTTCCTAGGGTGGCCTGGGTACTGTCTCATTGCCTTGTCATTTGTTGACTTCTTTTCCCTGATCTCTATTTGGTGTGATAATGAACAGCAAAGATGAAAACTGGAGAGTGTGATTGCCAAAAGGCAGAAAGCCAGTTTTGTGGTGAAACAGACTAATGTTCTAAGAATTGCTTTCATTGAGGAAGAGAATGGAGGGAAGGTAGAACATAAAGAAAGAAAATGAGGAGCAGCTATCCCAAACGTTTTACCATTTCAGAAATCTAAGATCTCTGTTCTGGAAAGTTTCTGCTTGATGGCAAAATAAAGTTTTGGCCTTAACTATCAAATATGGCCATGTATTTGTCTCTAACAACAGTCTACCTTAAGTGGTAGGTATCAATTTCATGGAAATGTAATGGTATTGATTCATTGGGAGATGCTCTGAACTTGGGGATGGAAATGTTGAGTTTAACTCTTAACTTTGCTTCTTTTTAGCATGTAACTTTAAATAAGACTGAACCACTGGCTCCTCTGTTTCTAAATCAGGCTAAGGGGATAATAAAACCTACCTCACCAGGAGTGTTACGAAGATTGTGCATGTCAAAACACCATGCACAGTGCTTGCTTAGAAACTGGGGTTTTATTTATTTATTTTTTACTTAATTGGTAAGGTTATATTCATCCATCAATATTATGGCTGTAATTGTTCAAATTTTTTGCTTTTAGGCAAAACTTGTATAGATGACCATTAATTTCTCTTATAGTTAAAAAGGAACAGCAGCTAAAACTACAATGCTTGTATAATGAATAGTGTGAGTGATGTTACCATACATTTTGCTGATAATATCAAAACAATGTGCCTGTGATATTATATGTATTAACTCCTGAAGGATCAGTTGCAATCTCAGCAACTTTACTACTTCACCCATCATTCTGAAGCTGGAGAGTCAATTGCGAGTCATTTTTGTACAAAATAAAGAATAAACTTTTTGATAAAACATTTTATTTTGGTAAAAACATTATGAGGACACATTGAGTAGAGAGTGACATAACGATGCTGAGAATAAAAATCATAGTAATAAGTAGCGGTCATCATGTGCATCCTCCAAGCACACTGGAACTAGACTCAGCACTCATAAGTTAAAAAGTAAATTTGCTCATGTAGAAACTTGTTATTTCAATGTGTGGCACTTCTAAGTAATCTAATGAGAGCAACATAGAGGGAGGAGTATATAAACAAGGGGAAGTGGACTTTATTTCTCCATCTGTGGCAGTTCCTGGATCTTCCCTAATCTTCAATCCTGTTTCTACTAGCCCCCTTAAACCCTCACCATGCTCCTTTTGTGTACATAAGATGCATGTGACACAGATGCTCTCCTGATGCAAGTTCTGTGGTTCTTACTTAACTGGTTGCCATAATTTATTTCTCCCTTTTTGGCATTTGATGTAGCCAAGTATTCTGGCCAAATCTCTTTAGGACAAACTTCATGGGATGGACATAGCCCATCAGTTCCCAAGCAGTGGTACATGTACCCCCAGGAGTACGTGTTGTGCCATTCATGGGCATGCAAAAATAATCAGTAATGGTGAGAAAACAAGTAAAGTAAAAAAATGCAAAACATTAGTTAGAACAATGAATGTTAAGTTCAAGTTATCATTAATGGAGACACTTCAAAATTAGATCACGTTAGTGAATGATGATTGATGGAGAGCATGTTTATGAACCCTTCTCCCAAACCGCTCTTCTACCAGTCATTACACAGTTTCAGAACAATCCATTTGCTACATTTCTAGAACTTCCCCAAACACATAAATACATCCATAGCTAGACTGTTTGATCAGTTTAGTTATTGACTAAGTAAAAGTAAGTACATTGTCTTTAATCATGATTCTTTTTAAGTAGTTTTTTATTTAATGTTTAAATATTTGATCATTATCAGTTTTTAACTATGTTATAAATATTGATTTGTACTTTTAGTGTAGTAGTTTTTCTTTCCTAACTTATGACCTCATTTCCACTCTTACATTAAGATAGGCACTAAACAAAAGTGTCAGTATTTAAAAACAGCTGTTTTAAAAACAAGGGGTATTATTTATACAAATGGGTTCAAAAGGGGACCACACAAGTGGAAAAAGGTTGGGAACTACTGAGTTCCTAATGAGCTCATTGCTGGTAAAATCTTTTTTTTTTCTGGACTGAGGTGTTAAATGTGACACATGGGAAATACAGTCTATGATAGGAAAGGCAATAGCCAATACTGCCTATAGGCCTAACTGTCCCTGTCAGCTGGGGTTACTGTCAGCTGTTCTGTACCTGAGGTGGACCCCCAATTCATAGCACTTGATTCAGGCTCCCTTTTGTTAACTTGTAGAATATATTGGTTGGTGATGTGAGCAAGGTTCCTACACCATCTGGCCAGTGCAGTGAAGAAAACAATTATCCAGTGTTCTGCCACCTTAAATTACTGCATGTGAAATTTTGCTTATTGCCTCTTTAGTCTTTGTCCACATGCATGTTTTTATATAGTTGCAGTCATTTCATATACCTATGCATTGTTCCACAACATTTTATTATATAAAGGACTTAAGTCTCCACAGGTTTATCTGCACTGGGAATGGGTGATTTGTCCTGGAACCAGTCCCCCTTAGATACCAAGGGAAGACTATACTCTTTTTTTTCCATTTGTGTCATAAATATTTTCCATGTACATTTGTAGGACTCATGAATTAAGCATATTAGCTTCCTAATTTGATATAGCAATTTCTCTCTCTTGTTGTATCTAGTTTCTTGGTGGTGGTTTATTTTTGTTCGCTTCTTGTTATGGGAAGCATAAAAATGAACATCTTTATGTAATGTTTTTTCCCAAAGAGACATTTCCAAGAGCTAGATCTCAGGATATGAACATTTTAATGGCTCTTGGCTTTGAAATGTCATATTTTGTTTTCCAGGGGAGCAATGCCTTTTTAGTGCTACCAGTCTGTCCACAAACCCCTTTCAAAGCAAAGCTTTTAAACATTTAGCACAGGGCATGCTTTGTTTCAGATGGGTCTTTTCTTACTGTGAGGAAAGGACCACATAGAATTTATAAGCCTCATGTAGAAGTAACTAACTTTTCCTACTTAGAGGTAGCAGGAGACATCTGCTGCTCACTGCACAAAGACCCGGCTTAGCTACATGTATGATATGTCTCAGGTCTGGCACAGAGCCACTAAATGGATTTTTGGTGAATTGTTTTTATCCACTTCACATCAGATGTGAATACTCAAGTTGGAGCTTTCATTACAGTTTTTTACTGGTAGAATGTTGTATAAGTATAGTGAATCTTGCTGTATGTTATTAGTCACTTTTTAAAAATGCCCTGGTTTGTTTAGAATGGCTGTTTCTCTATTTGGTTCCTTTGCTCCTCCAAAAAAATTAAAATATCAAGCAAGATAAAGTCCGGTGTAGCTGAAAGCCTCTCCATGACCCTTCTGTCAGGGCTGTTTATATAAAGCATTGTAAGTTTCCATGGTTCCTGTTATCTTAGGGTACCTTGTGAGTTGATCTTGTGAAATGAACCCTTGAGGTCCCTAACTCTGAGCTAACCTTTGTGTCTTGTTTTTCACAGTGAACATAAAGATTCTGAAAAGAAACACAAAGAGAAGGAGAAAACCAAACACAAAGATGGAAGTTCAGAAAAACATAAAGACAAACATAAAGACAGAGACAAGGAAAAACGAAAGGAGGAAAAGGTACAGAACTTTCCAGTGGGGGAGGAAGAAATGTGGGATGTATTTTGATTTTTGTTTACCTTTTAACACAGGTAATAAAAGTACCTTCATCGTATCTTAAGATCCCTTGGCCTTTGGTGAAAAGTCTCTGGAAACTTTAGAGTCAACCATAGTCTTCAACTATGAAAACTAAAGCCTTTTATTGCTGTATTTACAATACCAAATCTATCCATATTGTTTTCTTTATAGGGAAAAATGGATAAATGGAGGATATAGGGTTTCTGGAAATGTCAGTTTTCTTTTATGGGGAAAATGAATTCTTTTGGGGGGAAAAGGCTTAATTAATGCTGTATTGTTTCTCTGTTGAATGAAGTTTCTTGAGTGAAATTTTGGTGATGCTGGTCCCTTTTCTAATTTTGGTTCCAGCATAACCTTCTCAGAATGGCTGGATTTTGGTTCCAGTACAAGCCTTTTCAAAATGACTAGGCTCATCTGGCTACAGATGAGTAGTACTGTGCATAGACTTTTAAAACATTGTTTTTAGTTTAGTTTTTGAAAAAGTAACATTGATACTTGGCAAATTCAGACAGTATGTAATAGAGAATGTAGTGAATAAAAAATACATCTCCCTTTTATCCTTGACTCACTGGCCTCCATCCTTCCCTTTCCAGAGAAGCACTATACCAACATTTTAAAAATTCTTCCAGAGATATTCTGTATGTGTGTGTTCCTTTGTGTGTATGTGTGAAGATTTTTGAAAGACCTGGAGTGTCTGACAAATCTAGAAAATGGGAAGTTGTGCAGGAGGGTAATGTGAATATACTTTGCTTAAAATATAGAAAACAAGAAATAAACTATTTCTTTTTGTTTTTTATTTTCTCTCTGCACTGCCAAGGGCATATTCTTGAGAGATGGGGTTTGTTTACTGAGGGGGGAAGCCCTGCCATAATTCAAAGGTAAAAAGTTGTCATTTGGAAGGAAAACATTTCTCAGTGAATTGGACAACTCATCCTCAAGAATTGTAAAAAAATGAGTCTTAGAGACATAGGAAGATCTTTAGTTCACCTGTTCAACAAGAAGAGTCGGTCTATAATCAAGGTACCCCAAGAGTTGAGACCAGATATTCTCAAATGAGAGAGATGCTTCTTCAAATGCAGTCATTTCAAGGTACTAATCAGTTATGTTGTTGTACATTTCAGGTGAGAGCCTCTGGAGATGCAAAATTAAAGAAGGAGAAAGAAAATGGCTTCTCTAGGTGAGACTCTGCTTATCTTTCCCCGTGGGTGCCCAGCAGGCTGGCTGCCCATGTTGTATTGTTGCCTAAACTTACTTAAAACACATTGACCCGGTCACCTCCAGGTCCCCAAGGAATTCAGCAGTGCAAGGACTTGGTCTAAGCCAACTTGAGCATTTCTAGAGTGCCATTTAGTGAGACTGACAGCACATTTTCCAGAAGTTAGTTTGATTAGAGAAGGTTGACAAGAAGGAATGCTTAAAAATTGAGATATTCCAACGTGGATATCCCGGGAGGTCACTCTCCCCGGGCTCTGTCCAGGTGGCGTAGGGGAGCATAGGGCTCTGCCCCAGGATGTACAGTCCCTTTCCACAACGTTGGAGATGAAGCCGGGCCTGGAGTCTGCGCCTGCATATTCCTACAGCTTCTCAGAGTCCTGTGGACAATGACTGAGGAGACAAACCATGCAGGAAACATGTAAAAAAAAAAAAAAAAAAAATTGAGATATAATTTACGTAACATAAAATTCACCCTTTTAAAGTATACAGTTTATTGGTTTTTAGTATATTTCTCAAGATTGTGCAACCTCCCTACTACTGCACTATCTAATTTCAGGATATTCCCATCACCTCAAAAAGAAACTCCATACTCATCAGTAGTAATTATGGGGTTTCCTGAAAAACCCCATACTCTTACTTTCTCCTTTGTAACATTCTGAGGCTCATATATATAATAGGTACCTCCTTCACCTACATTCTAGGGATGGGTATAGATTTGAGTAGAAATACCTCTTTTCTAGACAGAGAGGAAAAAATATGCACAATTTAGAGGTCACTTTTCCTGTGCTATTTTTGCCATCATCCTCAACTGTTTTCTTCATCATCCTCAACTCTCTAAAATAAGCCCAAAGGTCCCCTCTAGTTTAAAAGACTATAAGTTTGTGATTATGTATTCTCACTCACCTCCACCAAATGACAGAATGGATTTAAATATGAAGAGTTGTTGGAAGTGTTTGCATTATTGACTAGGACAGAGTGTTTTCAGAGTTTTGCTTCCTTGAAACTTTGAACTTTCAGTTTCATTTGAGAACATTTTTGAAAATTGTGCCATGTCCTCTGGGTCCCTTAGACTAGGAGAAGCAGGAACCCTCTGCAGGCATGTTTTATAATTGTTCTAGGAATGCAGCATAATAAAATTCAAGATGCATTAGCTTTGTAAGCTACTCTAGGCATTCTGATTTCTAAGATAATGTGATTGAACACAGGGAGGCTATTTTCTGCAAGAGACTGCCTGGGACTCTTATTAAACTAATACTGAGATAGTAATAGACTCTTTGGACTTGGTGTACTCCTGGCTGCAGTTTCAGACTTTGTGGGTTAGAAGATCAGGAGCACACACTGTGAGGCAGTGGTCTCTGTATTCACTTCACTGGACTGCTTGTTAGCTTGCATGTATGTCTGCATACTAGATATTTCCCTGGATGGAGCCCTGTTTTCTGGTAAATTGTTTTAAAACAACTTCTTCAGACCCGTAACCCTTCCCATTTTTTGTTTCATTTGGTTTTGGTTTTTTTTTGTTTTGTTTTGTTTTGTTTTTGGTTTTGGTTTTTGTTTTTTTTTTTGGTAATTCCCAGCCAGGGAATCGAACCCAGGCCGCGGCGTTGATAGCACCGAAGCCTAGACACTACACCATTAGGAAACTCCCATTCCCACACTTTTAACTTCACCTATGACAATACTGAGATCTAGCATTTACTTAACTAGTTGAGTAAATGGCAATGTTTCTTTATGGTGCAAAGGTTTAGGAGATTTTGGACTGTTGGGTCTATGTCAGTCATTTCTATGGTGGGGGAAACAGCTTTAGAGGCTGGCATTTGGGGAGTGTGCAGAAATATAGGATGACAACTGATTTCTTTAACCTTTCGTCTGTGACTTTTGGATAAATCCAAATGAATATTTCCATCTGCTGACTGTGGTGTTTTGAGTTTACCCCATGAGCTCAAAAAAACTTTTTTTTGAGGGAAAGGTGTTTGGAAACTAAAACAAACCATGTATTATTATGCTGTGTGTCCTGGAACTCAGTAGTGTGTGTTGTTTCTTGTTTTGAGAATTATCATTCAAAAGTAAAATATAAAAATCCATTTTCAAGAATAATAGGAAATTTTTATACTTTAGTATACGAAATTTTTATAGTTTAATTATTTATTTTGATAAAATGTACTACCTTAACTGTATTTACTTAAAAATATAAATATTATAATTATTGTAAATTGTTATTGGTGTGCAACTGTTTCAAGTACTTGTCTCCATATACCAGATTTTTTTAATGTTTTCCTGTGGCTTGCAGTATCAACAACAAAGATGTTTTGTATGCCATATTGTGTAACATTTTTTGTAATAAATTTTTTATGTCATCAATGCCATTAGATTCTAATTTATCTAATTTATACTTAAATCTAATTGATGCCACTTAGTATGTTTTGATTATTTTTTGCTAAAATTCAATATAATGGTAAATTTATTACCATATAACAATTTAAAGTTAAAATAATGTCATTTATATACAAGGCAGCTCAAAATGTTATTATTAAATGCATAAAATAGTCCAAGTATCAACTTGTTATATTTTGTGGCTTTTTGACACATTTTGAAAAATACCTTGGAATCCAGCAGTTAACGCAGTGAAAGTGTTTTAAACATTCTAAATTTATGGCAAGCAAGGGGATCCAGTATGCTTGAGGGACTGAGGGGGTGGTATTGTCTACTCTTAAAATCCCATGAATATCTTGACTTTCCTTTGCAGCTGAGTCTGGAAATTTATTCTTTGGACCTCTTAGAGGTAGGATGCCTCAGAGGCCATTCCCTGTACTGAGTTAGTTAGTTCTGTAAGTGCTTCTAGCTATAAGCAGTGAAGTTCTGATGAGATGGGCCATGCTAGGGAACATCCCAAGGTTGTGGTGATTGTTGGTCCCATGGTGTTTTTCACCCATTCCTTCCTCTTTTTGGTTCAAGATAGTTGTCTAACAGAATCATCTTTTTATATTCAGAAGGTAAAATCTTAATAAAAATAGGGCAAGATACTCTTCTGTATGTAAACTAAAGAAGCCTAAGGAGGAAATTGAAGAGTGAATAGATTTGGCTTAGAATAAATTTAATTTGTTCTGAGCCTCTCATTTAGCACAAGCCCTTCTTTTGTTGTAATGTCAGCTTGGTTATTTTCCCATGTAACCAAGGTTATTTTCCCTTGAACATTAAAGTACAAAGTTTGGGGAATTTTTATTCCTTTCTTTGTAAAAACTAGATCTTTTGGAACACTAGAATAATCAGTTCATATCATTTGTAGGGTCAGATTCATAGTATATCCTGTATGTGAGGTAAGGAAACAATTTAAGTTTGCTTCTGTTGTGGTTTGGGTCATGTTGGCAAAGGCAGCTAAAATGTAGTGGAAAAGAATACTGACTTAGAACAAGGAGTCCTCATTCCTGGCTTTGATATGCTTGTTCATCTGTAAACTGAGAGCAGTGCTATCTACTTCACAGGGTTGTGGTGAGAATTAGTGAGAAACAGTGCTCATGGAAAACCTTTATAATATGTACAGTTGTATATTGTTATCTTTCTGTTAGCTGCTTCTCAGTGAGATCATTTATCCTTACTTTGGATTACTTAATGTAGACATTTCAACACTCATTAACTAACGACTTTTATCTCTTTAGTCCTCCAAGAATTAAAGATGAGCCTGAAGATGATGGCTATTTTGCTTCTCCTAAAGAGGATATAAAGCCATTAAAGAGACCTCGAGATGAGGATGAGTGAGTATTTCTTACTACTATAATTTTTGAAAACAAAAAGGAGTTGATTAAATAATAAATATGATGTGTGTCTCTACCATACACAGAAAAACTGCATTAATTGACTTTTACTCATTTGGAATTTGTGATTAATGAACTGGGGAACTGATTTCTCTTTAAATTATGAGAAGTAGGATTTGCTGAGCAAATAAGTAGCATACCTGAGGCTTAAATGGAGAATATATATATACATTTTTCTTACTGTTTTTTTTTTATTAAAAAGGTAATGCATTTTTATTGTAGGAATTTCAAATAGGAATTCAAGAAGAATATTTAAATTATTTAAGTTATTCTAAATTATCATCACTTACCACAGATAAGTTTTCACTGTTAAACAATTTCTCCTAGAATCTGTGCCTTTCAGTATGTTCTAAGTGAAGTTTCAATGTATAGAAGTAATAAAATTGCTCCTAATTAAGTTATTTTGAGGCTTATATGTACCTCTTTCTCAGATTCAGTCAGCAAGGTTAAATTCTGTTCATAATTTTCAATCTTGTATAGTTTATTATGCTCCCGCATTCTACAAAGGATTTATGGTAGAAAGGGAGTGGAAAGAGAGGAGGGAAATACTTAGTAAATTCATTTGTATTCATTCATAATTTCTTTCCTCCCCTTTTGAGCCTGTTACTACTTTGTGGCAGCTTTTGTTACACTGTAGCCTCCCAGCTTTCCATCTTCTAGTAGTGTCATTTACATATATACCCCTCCATCCCACTTGCCTTCCAGGCCTGCGTGCAGCATGAAGTTGTTTGTTTTGTTCCATATAGGCCTATAACGATTGGGCCTTGGTCTGGCCTTCTTTACCTTCTCCATTCCTGTTCTTGACTGTAGAATGCCCAGCCAAGAATAAGTAGCAGCCATGCCTGCCTTGGAGGCCTCCAAGAGGAGTTTGGAGATCTTAATCCTGTTGGTGAGAACTACTGAGTCACAGTTGTGTTAACTGCATATTCATGTTCCCCTTTCTAGTGCTGATTATAAACCTAAGAAAATTAAAACAGAAGATATCAAGAAAGAGAAGAAAAGAAAACTAGAGGAAGAAGAGGTTAGTAAAGAGAATTAGGCCCATTGAGGCTTGAGTTTGGAATAGGGAGTTTCCAATAAGACAACTTTTTGAAGGCAAATGGGTTTTAGGAGTTTAATTGGTCTGCTCTAGAGGGAAAACTCTTACACATGTACAGTGGCTGTGGCACTGTTAGTTTAAGATCTGTCTTAGCCTTCCGGGATGTGTACCCATAGCTATGCTGCTAGCTGACGTTCTTACAGAAACCACGTCATCTTCATACAGACAGAGTAAGTGTCAACAAGAAGTCATATTTAGCTTATATTCCAGAAGGTTTTCCCTAAGAATGTTTTTAGTACTCTCTCATCACTCACTCTGGGTAACCATTCCCATTGAAAGTCCTTTACTGGGCGTCCCTTGGATGTAGGATGAAATCCAAGCTCTTTACCCTCCTCCCAATTTGGTGCCTGCATCTTGTCTTTCTCTTCAACTGTGCCTCTTCTCTCATTTACATTGTTTCAGCCACACTGACCTCCCATGTTTCTTTTCCACACCAAATTCTTTTGTGCTTTAGAATGTTCTGTAGCATGTGCCGTTCCCTGTGTCTGAAACACACATGCTATTCTCTCCTTATTTCTTCTCCTTAAAACCTCAGTTCAATTCAAGTTCTTTGCTAAGGGTTTTCTAGTTGATGTTTATGGTAGATTTAAAATAACAGTAGTTTGATACCTTATTTTGACACTTTGTATTTCTTATACTAAAGAGTTGTTAGCAAGTAATTAAAACATGCTAGAAATTCACAGAGGTCTTAATCTTGCTCACTCTACTAAGAGAAAAAGTGGTTGAGTGAGTTTTATTTCTTATGCTGCATTTGAGATTCGCTACTATCTTGGGCAAAATGGATTCACAAGTGTAAAGACAATCACTTGAAGTATCAGCAGTAAAGAAAGTGAGTATGAGGGGCAGTGAGACTTAAGAGTGTAATCTATCATAGTGTTAAGAAGAATATTAATCATTAAAAGTAAATGTAATAGATGCTTACTCTGTGCACTAATTTTCACACTTTATATTTCAACAACCCTTAGAAGTAAATATTGCTGCTATTATCTCCATTTTACAGATGGAGAAACTGAAGTATAGTGAGGTCAGATCATTTGCCTAAGGTCACATACCTACTAAGTAGTAAAGCTGGGATTTGAGCTCATTGTGTTGTGACTCCAGATCCAACACAATAGCTGCCATGTTATCCTGCCTCCTGGGGACTTGGCTGACCCTTTAACTCCACAAGAAAGGAAGAGGGCCTTTAATGAGATCATATTAAAAATATTAATAAGTAGTTGAGCCATAGAGAGATGATCGGGTCCTGGATTTAGAGAATTGTAGTTTTTCTGACAACTAGTGTATTCTTGGCAGAAATTCAAGTTTATGAGAGCCAACTTAAAGAATTGAGAGTAAAATATTGAGTAGTGATTATGGTAGTCATTCACTCCACTTTCGTGTAGATCATCATTAAACAATCAAGAAAGAAATGTAAAACTTCAGCTATTCATGCTTTCCATATTGCCTGTATGCTTATATTGCATTTAAGTACAATAATGACTTTCTCAGAAGAGATTAGTTACAACTATTAATTAAACCATTTGGAAAAAAGAACAGTTGACTGTCATTCTTTTATTTTTCTGTTTAGCAACCCCTGTCTCTATAGGGGGAGAAAAACATTCAGGCTGAAAAACTGAATTAATACAATCTTATTATGGCAGGGACCCCAGATGGTAGGATTGGTCGTTAAACCTCACTTGCTGGCTATGGTTTTTTTCACTTCTGGGAATTGTTTCGGAGTCTCTCAGTGACTGATTATCCCATTTGAAGGCTTGAAAACATGCAGTGTAGCCAGTAGCTTCCTGATGGGACCATCTGCACGCCTGTTCATAAGCTATTCAAAGAATGTCTTAACTGAAAAACATTTCCCTTTCCTGTGGTATGTTTTAGCGTAAATAGTAAACATTATCTGAATTAATGTGATCCTCTGGTACTTTATTCTCCCAAACATACTTACACATTTATATTCTCCATTTCTGTTTCAAACATATGTGATATTGTAGTCTTTCCTCTTTCTTTACCTCAGAGGTCATTTGCCTAAAGATCGTGAGCTTATCTTGATTGCCATCGTATCGTGTAGTCCTAGAATGTTTACCTAGTCCAGTCATCCTCATGAGTCACATTTTATTATTTTTCTGGTAAACTTGGGTTTTCATCATGATCAGTATCAGCTGTGTGACTTTGAGGAAGTGACAGAACCTCTGTTTCAGAGTTTTCTTGATTGTAACTGGAAGGTCAAACCAAACTATATAGTTCTTTTTGAAGCTCTGCCATTCTGTAATTGATTTTAAGATAACTCAAAACCACCTTTCATAGCTATATAAAATATTGAATAAAGACTTCAATGATCTTGAATAGTCAAAACAAAGGAAAATATTCTTCAGAAGTTTCGGTTCTCTTGAGTAGGAACCCCCATCTGTCGAGTAGCACATTTTTGCCTGAATGTATGTTTTGAGATTTATCTCCTGGATTGGTGAATTGCACTTGTTTATGGTTGATGCTGTTTTTCTGTGCCACTGCTGACAGCTCATCTAGGGTCATAGTTCAAAGAAGAGCTGTAAAGAAACACCACCATAAGAATCAATAATCATTTTAGAACCTCCCAAATACTTGCTTACTGCTTTGTGACTCTGTGTATGCAAACAGCAGTGATAGAAAGTGTTCCCCACTACACTCAGTCAGGAAATTTCCTTTCAAATTGTATATTAAGTATCTAATACAAAGCCTCATATACTCATTATTTGATGGTATTAGAAGAGATTTAAAGATGAATAAATTTAAAAATCAGTGAGGATAACACACTGAGATGACACTCTCTATAGTAGTGCTTTCCAAGCTTATCTGAAGCTAATAAAATACAGTTTCCCAGGCTCTTGCTCTGCAGAATGAGTGTTTTAAACTTTCTCAGGTAATAGTTTGTCAGGGAGTTTTGGGAAATACTGCTCTCAAAAAAAGTACCAGTAAAATTTTATCCATGTGTGAAATAGAATTGGATCTAAGAATGTCTTCAATTGTTCTGTTCTATGATTCTAGTTTTTCTTCCTAATGGCCCCCCAGAATTACTTCTAGAAATGCAGTTGGTCCTTATTTAAGTGCTTTCTCACCATATTTCTTTGTAGGATGGTAAATTGAAAAAACCCAAGAATAAAGATAAGGATAAAAAAGTTCCTGAGCCAGATAGCAAGAAAAAGAAGCCGAAGAAAGAAGAGGAACAGAAGTGGAAATGGTAACATCCAGCACTGAGTTAAAATGCCAGCTCTTTGATTTCACAACCTAATTAAGCAATAGTGTTGAGTTATTAAAATTAATAGTCTGGTATTTGGGGGAGGAGGGAAGTACTTAAAAGAATCTCTTTAGAATAACATTCTGAAATAAGTTTTCCAGGTCCTAGTGAAAGCATTAATAGCTCTTCCTAACCCACTGGATCTCAAAACTAGGCCCCAGAATGAACTGCACTAGACCAATGTATATATGGGAAATCAGCATATGAAGAACATTGCATTTAAAGTGATAGGGATTAGGATGGATTATTCCATCGATAATGTTGGAAAAACTGCCTTTTGGTTTTGTTTTTTTTTTAAATCACGAAAAATCCTGGGTGAATATTTTTGTAATTTTAAAGTAGTGAAGACACTTTGAAGCAAGATACATAACCAGAAAAGATTTATAAATTTGATACTTCAAAACTAAAATTTATGTGGCAAATGAACTAATGCCATTTAAAAGAAAATCTTAAGAGAAATTATTTGCAATACAAAGGACTAAGATTCCTAATATGTAAGAAGGCCTTTTAAAACAAATATGAAAGGAGCAGTCTAATAGAAAAATGATGGAAAGAGAAGTCACATTAGGTGGTGAACATATTATACATCAAGTTGACAATGCACTGTAGAATTATATGCCTGAAACCTATGTAATCCTTGCTAACAGATGTCACCCCAATAAGTCTAACAATAAAAATGAATTAAAAAAAAAAAAAAAGAAAAGTGAGGAATAGGCAATTCATTAAAGAATGTAAATAATTACTGAACATCCTAAAATATGTTCAACCTCACAAATAACAAAGATGCAAAGAAAAATAAATGATATATCTTTTTGTTTAATGTCTCAAACTGTGAAAGATCAGTAAGTATAAAAATAATTAGGGTTGTGAATATGAGAAAATAGGCATTCTCCTTCACAATGGGGATGAAGATTCAGGAACTTGGGGAACACAATTTAGCAATAACAGGTTACTTTTGAGAAGTGTATTTAGATGGGAAATTTTATTTTCTACCTAATAAATTTTGGTGTTTCAAATTTTGAAATAAACATGTATTTTTTAATATTGATTTTACTTAAAACTTTATATTCTTTAACTACTACACCAGTAATACATGATTTGTATTTATGTTGAAAAATTCAAATGATCGGAGGTATAGGAGCTAGAAAAAATTGACAGTTCTTTTCTCTCTCTCTCTCCCATTCCCGTGTTTTCTTTCCAGCTTTGACGTAACCACTATTTGTAGTTTGGTGTGTAGAGTTCCAGACCCATTTGTATACATTTACTTTGTGACTTTTATAATTTAGAAAAATAATCTCCCCAGCACCTCTGAGGAAAGGGGAAAGGTCGGTGACCAGGGAGGTGGCTGAGAGGAGCCTCTGGAGCTGCGGTGGCTGAAGTGCCCAGCACAGCTGTGTAACTGGCATTGTTGGTGTGAACATACATGGGTTAAAAGCAAAGTGTAGAAAAGGAAAATCACAAAGCAAAGGAATCCTGGGCCTTTTCAGAGGTCAGAGTCAGAAAACAAAAAATATGTTATTTTTGTTTTTATTTCATTTTTTTCTTTGGAACTAATCAAAGATTTTCAGTGATAGAATATTGAAAGGTTTTTATGACTTTTAATAAAATGATCTTTTTAGATAAAACTAAGTAATTGTGTAAATACAGGGGTTATTATTGGGAGTCATGAGAATGATGCGTTAGTAATTCATGAGTCTGTTATGTCTCTTAGAGTTCTGTGGTGGGAGCTCAGTAAGTGTTTATGGAATGAACAAGTTCATTTCCTTGTCATCACTAAGCTCCCTGCTGTCTTCCCCCTCCCACTGGAGCTTGGCTGTTGTTGGGCCCTGAAGGAGATGTACTCTTTTCCTGGCCCAGCTTTGTGTGTGTGTGGAATTAGGTATCCTGAAAGGGTCTAATAGCCTAACTTTGCTTCTGTAGTTGAAATCCTTCTTGGTGTTGCCACACATTAATTGTGGGGGACTGTGACCTTTGGTTTTTATTCTTGTTTTGGTTCAGGTAGGACTGGTGAGTCTTCACTGAAAATGGTTGGTATGGGATAAGCAGTCTACAGCCTCCAATGAATGCTTTTCTCAAGTCTGACTGTTAAATGTTGTATATTCTTAAGCATAGTGCTTGATGGTACACTGTAAGTCTTTAGAAATAGAGAACAGGAATGATTGGCCTCTTAATTGAGAGCTTATGTTTTCCTTCTGTCACTGTTGACTGTCTGTTATACTCTTAAGTCAGTGGTCCTGTCTTCTTCTCCTCAGTGACTGCCACTGATGGTTTAGCCAGGAAACTTAAATGGCAGATTCTTAACTCTCATTTTTACCATTCCTATTGCTATCCCACTAAAAGAATTACACACTTTTACCAGCTTGGCAAATGTGCAGATCTTTTGCCACACCACCCCCAAAGTCTACAAACTTGTTCATCTGCCAAAAATAAACTTTGATCCTTATCTGTCTCTCTTTGGTTATTATGGGGATGGGAAATGGCCCAGATCCCTCTGGGTTTCTTTACTGTATCCCATTTTCATCATAGAAATAATGTTAACAGTGATGGACGTGTGCTCAGGCTCCGCTCCATGAAAAGCTGTGTAACCCAGATCCCCCTCTACTTTAACTGCCACCCACTGTAGCTGTATAGGGCTTCAGCTCTGCTTTGAGTACACTTTTGTGTCAGGGCTGGCCTATTGGAACATAAGTCCCATGTTTATTATAAACAGATGATTCTTCACAAAAAAACCTTAGAAACTGGGAATTTTGTTGCTGACTAACACCTAACAGTGTGATTTCTAGTCACATTAGGTGGTGAACTTATTATACATCAAGTTGACAATGCACTATAGAATTGTATGCCTGAAACCTATGTAATCCTTGCTAACAGATGTCACCCCAATAAGTCTAACAATAAAAATGAATTTAAAAAAATACTTAAAAAAAAAAACAACAACCAGTGTGACTTCTAAATGGAGTTTTGAGTCTCCTTTGGCACAGGCAAACTGTTGTGTGGAGTTAGGATTATAATGTAAGAAATTAGTGTTGAAAGACTAGGACTCACGAATACAATCAGTAAAATGGATAAAAAACATTTAAGGGATATAGATAGCCTTCCCAAACCAGAGAAACTATCCTTGATTTCAGAGATTAATTTCCAGAAAGCTGTAGCACATGACCTTTATTTCTGAAATTTTAAACATTAAATGTGCATTTTATAGTGTACTGAGGTATTTGTTACCTGCAAGGGAACCTGATTTCAAATATGTGTTCTGTCTCACACATATTTCTAGCACTCATCTACCTTCCCCTTTCAAGCACATTTTATTGTCAAATTGGTACCAAACTGGAATTAGTAAGTCAAGCCTGCCATAGCGAAGTCATTTTGATGTTTAAGTTCATGTTTTTCTTAATTCTGTTGGTGAACCACTGACGGAGCTTAAAAGGGCAACACTACTGTCAAAAACATTTGCACAGTGATAGTTATTGATCCAATGGTATTAGCCCGTTGGATCCAGTGATATCAGCCTGTTGGAGTATGTTTCTACCTTTCTGTTTAAACTGAAGTTTAGCGTTGTGTGATTTACTCAGTCTCTTTATTTGCTTAAATGGTAAAGAATTTACTGTGAGTCCTCAGGATGAATATGTGAAATAGAAGGAATTATATAAAAACAGTTTGAGGGGCCCTTGAGCTACTCTTGTGCTCAGGCCCACTCCTATATCTTTGGAGTGTACTCTTTTCTTCTAATAAACTACTCCTTCACCACTTAAAAAATAAAAACAGTTTGAAGTCTTAATTTAAAAACCCTGGAGTGCTTGCTTCGGCAGCACATATACTAAAAACACTGGAGTTGATGAGAACAGTAGAACCAAGTGCCAGATGAGAGGAAAACATGGTGTTCTGAATCCCATCACAGTTACTCTGTGACTGCTACAGGTAGAATTGTTGCAATTGCTCTCACATACATACATATATACATGTATATATAGATGCGTGCACGTGCGCGCACACACACACATACATATATATATATATATATATATATTTTTTCTCAGATTTAGATCAATAGACTTGGGGAGTTGGATGGGTTCTTGCATCGAGGCCTTTTTATGCCAACATCTACTTGGGAGAAACTGCCAGTTTCATATCTGTAAAGTGGTAGATTGGTTATAAAGGATCTTTAATGTTCCTTCCAGGTTTAAGATTTTATTAAATCTTGACTTTAAGGTTTGTTTTTTTAAAATTATGTTTAATTGTAGTAAAAGAACAAAATTCACCCTCGTAGCCATAAGCGTTCAGTTAAGTGATATTAAGTACAGTCACATTACTGTACAACCATAACCACCACCCTCTATCTCTAAAACTCTTCATTTTATAAAACTGAAACTTAAAGAATAACTCTCCCTCATTCCCCTCCCCGCCTAACTCTTGGTAACCACCATTCTACTTTGTCTCTAGGAATTTGGTTTCTCTAGGTACCTCATAGAAGTGGAATCATTACAGTATCTGTGACTGGGTTATTAAGAAAATGTCCTCAACATTCATCCATGTTGTAGCATGTGTCAGTTTCCTTCCTTTATAAGACTGAATAATATTCAATTGTATTATAGACCACACCTTGTTTGCCCATTCATCTGTTGATGGAAACTTAGATTGTTTCAACCTTTTGGCAGTTGTGCAGAGTTCTGCTGTGAATATTCGTGTACAAGTATTTGAATACTTTTCAGTTCTTTTAGGTACGTTCCTAGGAGTGAAATAGCTGGATCATACAGTAATTCTGTGTTTAACTTTTAAGGACCCACCATGCTGTTTTCCATAGTGGTTGCGTTTACATTTCCACCAGCAGTGCACAAAGATTCCATTTTTTCCCACATTTCTTTATCAACACTTGTTATTTCTGGTTTGTCTCTGTTTTGTTTTTAATAATACCTATTCTAATGTGTGTGAGTGGCCTCCTGTGGCTTTCACTTATATTTTCTTAATAATTGGTGATATTGAGCATTTTTTCAGAGGCTTATTGGCCACTTGTGTATCTTTAGAGAAATGTCTACCCTTTGCCTATTTTTAAATAGGTATTTTTTTGTTGCTCTCAAGTTTATAGAGAGAGTGTGTGTGTGTGTGTATGTGTGTAGTCTAGATATGAACCCTTTATCAAATTTATTTCTCTCATTTCATGGGTTGCTTTTTCACTGTTGTTTGTGTCCTTTGATGCATAGTTTTTAAATTTATAATCCAATTTATTAATTTTTTAGTCATTGCCTGTGCTTTTGGTATCTAAGGAATTATTGCTAAATCCAGTGCTGTGAAGCTTTTACCCTATTGTTTTCCTTTAAGAGTTCTATAGTTTTAGCTCTTACTTTAAGTCTTTGATACATTTTTATTGTATATTTATATGTAGTGTAAGGTAAGAGTCCAGCCAACCCCAGTCTCTCATGTGAATATCCAGTTTTCCCAGCACTGTTTACTGAGAAGACTGTCCTTTCTCCATTGAATGGTCTTGGCATCCTTGTCAAAATGATTTGAGAATCTATGTTGACTTTGATTTTATAGTATGTAATATGTATTTGATACTTCTGAACTTAGTTTAAAATGTTGAAGTTGGAAAGTAATAGGAAGTAATAGAGTGTACATAATTGGCCTTCACAGTGATTCTGTAGGACTGTAGGGCTGTTTATTTTAAGGTAGAAATAGTGAAGTTTTAAAATATTCTCTAACTGGCTTACTCATTAAAAAAAAAAACAAACCATGGTGGTGAGAGGTCTTTCTAATACTAGAGAAAGATAAACTTTGAGACATACCAACCAATTGCAGTGTATGGTCCTTAATCGGATCCTAAAATACATTTTGGATATAATTGGGAAGTTTGTAATATGGTCTGTCTTGAGTATTAAAATGATTCCGTGGAATTAATTGATTTTGTTACATGTGATAATAATATAGTTATGTGAGAGAATATCTTTAATTTTATAGAGATGTTTTCGAAAATAATTAGAAATTATATCTGTAATTTACTTTGAAATGGTTCAGCAAAAAATAGGCAATTTAGTATAACATTAACAATGTTGTATACAGGTGTATATAGGTGATGGGTATATGGTATTCTATATATTATTCTTTGTTTTTCAGTATGTTTGATCATTATTTTAAATAAAAACGTTTTTAAAAGGCTGTTTCCACTGAGCTTTACATTCACATATCAGTGTCTGCTAGATAGCTGTAGATAACTCATAAATACCTTAAATTCAGTATAATCCCAACGGAACTATTACTTCCCAGTCTTCTGTTCCATTATGTACTTAAAGTTGTTTTCTCCTTTACCTTCACCTGGCATCTCCACTCCCAGGAGGCCTTTTCTTATGTATCAACAGCATAAATAATACCTCTGTCATATATTCCATTGTGGTTTACTGTTACACCATTGTGGTAAAACAACTGTTTCCATTTCCATGCCCCCACTTGTTGCTGAGCTCCTTGAGTAATGACTTCATTTATCCGATATCTTTGAACTGTTCTGTTGAAATGCACTTTCTTCTATTCCATCTTATTTGTCATAGATGTCAGCTTTTGCAAAGTGAAGGCACTGGTTAGTTTGATCCAGGCCTTGAATGTGGGGCTGAGTTATTCCAGAGCACCAGTCATTGAACATATGATAATTTTAACACTTAATTAGTGACACATAATATGTTAGGTGAAATGACCACTAAATGGGGTTGTACCTTGTCTTTGAAAGGTGGGAAGAAGAGCGCTATCCTGAAGGCATCAAGTGGAAATTCCTAGAACACAAAGGTCCTGTATTTGCTCCACCATATGAGCCTCTTCCAGACAGTGTCAAGTTTTACTATGATGGTGAGTTGTTCCAAGGTTGTCCAATTCCTGGCCAAGAAAAGAGTCTGCTTTTATTTAGGAATAGAAAGTGAGGAAGGATCTTGTGCTGTTTGATATTTTGTTTATTTCATTTGTTTTATTGCCCTCATGTGATTTTGGGGAAGGGTCATCAGGTATTTATTTAACTCTGAAAGTCCCATTTGATGTTGAAAACATGCCATAAGAAAAAGGTTGTTAACGTTTTATTATGTGGTCTCAAAAAAGGGTCCCTCTATGTAGCTCACAGTACTTGGTCTGCAAACCAAATGTTATTATCTGAAATTCATTTCTAAGGAGTTACTCATTGCAGGAATTACTAGAAAAACCTTACTTGAGTGGTAGTGTTTTATTTTAGCAATATAATGCAAACTGACAAGCTGCTTAACACTAGAAATAGTAGTAGTACATACTTGGTTGAGGATAGTATGACATCAACTTCTAGGTAGGACTGGTAGGTGCCTGTCACTCACTCTTTGCCTTTGCTATACATGTGCAGTCAAGTCTGATGCTTTGGATATATGCCCTGCCTAGTTCTCTTAGACCCTCAGAATTGTCCGTTAACTCTCATTGGTATTTGTGTCCTTGGGTTGAAGAATTTGATGCTCCTCCTATTGGCAGAGTAAATAGTAATGCTCAACTGATTTCCCTCATTCCCAGAGTTCTATCTAAAAATGGCTAGAGCATTGTTCCTCAAACCCTTATGTGCTGAAGATTCCCCACGTGGATCTGGGCCCATTTATTAATAATTGGTGTGGGGGAGTTTTGGGTACCTCTGAACCAAACTTTGAGAAACAGCAGGAGAACTGCTGAAAAGCATCACTGGTGAACACTCAAGAGTTCTACATCTTTGTCTATCAGCAATGGCCTCAAGGCCATGGATGCTTATAGGTAAAGGTCATAGTTTACACTGAAAGGCTGGGTCTTACAATTAAGGGACACATCGAACTTGGCAAACTGGAATTTGTTTTTTAAAACTATGTTTATTTAATTTGTCTGCATTCACATACCAAAACCCAGCAGTGGTCATTATTGACTAATCTGTGATCTCATGGCTTTTGTAGTCTAGCAGGACCCCATAGCCTCAATGACACATGCTTGCATCAAAATATTCTGACCTGCATTCAACAGAAAACACAGGACAAAGTTTTACTGTTAGCCCTCACAATGGGTCATTCCTGGAGACTCTTAAATGTGACTCAAAGCCAAAACTTCAGTGAAAAGAAAGGCTGGAAGCTCGAAGAAGGCAAACATTAAAGCATAGGTATTCTGTAGCCTTTGTCGACTTACCAAGAGCTTTAGAAAGCTCAAAGTGATTTCAGGGAAAGCTAGACTCCCTAGTCTTTGGGGCCTGAACAGTCCTCACTGATCGCCATGGTCCCTTTCTTATTCTTCAGTCCCTCCATTAAAGGAGCTCCAGCTTCCAGGCTCTGGTATTTTTTCAGTTGGTCTTTTCTCTGGAATTTCTTTCCTTTGATTATGTAAACTCCCACTTCATAGTAAGTCACGGGGTCATATTATTTGTCCAGATTGATACTGTAAGTCCTACCTACTCTCCAGGGAAGTGAATTCTCAGACTCCTGTAGAATCTGCCAGGGAGGTGGGGCACGAGCTGGCTGAAGCATGAATTGCCTCTAAGAACTTCTCGTTTTCAGCTCTGACTCAGCAGTTTCTTCTTCCTGGAGCTCAGTCTTTTCCACAAAGTGCTACTATTGCCAGGAACCTTCAAGTCATCCTCCCACCGCTGCTGCTGGGAGCTGTCATGTCATCTTTTGATAGCTCATTTCTTCCTCTATTGAGACAGAATCAGTAAAAATGCCCTAAGAGTCTCCATTTAAAAAAAAAAATACTGTTACTGACTTTATACCAAACAGACCTGAGAACAGTGTACATTCTTGCCATTTATTTTATTTCATTTATTTGGTTCTTAGTGACTTATACTGGAAGCATGTTACAGCTGTACTGGCAATCCTGGCTCAGACCTGAATGGGGACGTCCTGAAGTGCAGGAGACCCTTGACAGCCAGCCAGCTATCCTCCCCAGTGTGTCTTCTTTCAAAGGCTGGAGTTTGGGAGGTTGAGGGGGGAAGCGGCGCCACCTGTTGGCCTTTTAAGTTGTGGATTCTAAGGAAGTTCTTTCTGTCTACCATGACAGTTTCATTTTTGTGTTAGAATTCCCTCTGTCCCTTCAGTCAGAGACGAGAACCTCACAGCCATCCTGACATGAGATGTCTTCTGAGTTTTGAAATTATTGGATTTCTGGTTATAAGTTATAGTTTTCCATAATAAATGTGAAAATCCTTGGTGAATTGTCAGTACCTATGTAATAATAGTAAGGTAGAATAGTATTTAACCTTATTTTAATTATAGCTAAACTGTTATGTCATGGATTAGTTCCACATGGTATTGTAAAGTTGGATTTTCAAAAAAGAAAAAAAAAATGGAAATTGGGCCTAAGAGCCATTATAAGTACTCTATTTGAAAAGTACTTTGAAAAGAACTCCCAAACTCTTTTCCTTTATTGCTTTATTAACTCCTTAAGGTACACAAAACCTCTAGGCCCCATTCAAATTTACTTTACATTGTTCAACTTCAGGATTCCTTTAGAAGGGCTTTTACTGAACATGGGCACAATGCTGAGGACCGTAGTCATCCCCTGTGTTCTAGATTAGTCGAGTTTCCCTGAAAGAGGCAACTTCATAATGCCTGTGTCCAGAGCAGTGCATCTCAAACTCTAGGGTGCACACAGGCCACTTGGGGGTCTTGTTAAAATGTACTTACTGATTCAGTAGTACTGGGGTGGGGCCTAATACTGCTGGTCTTTGAGCCACACTTTGAGTAGCAAGATTCTAGAGGAAGGTCTTATTTAGACTTTTCATATGGGATATCTGGGCTTGCCTGCTATGGAGAGAGAGAGGGGGGTGGAGAGAGAGAGAGAGATTTATTCATATTCCACCCACCTAACTTTAAAGAAGAAAGATACCTATTTCTTTTCCCTACAATTCCTTTCTTCCACTCCTTGCCCTATCCTTTCCTCCCCTTCTTGAACAGAAGCTGCTTAGCTTAGCAGTGGCAGGAGTCCCTCTGAGGATTTGAGTTTTAAAAACCATTGAAGAGGTGTAAAGGACCCTGCTTGCTGAAAGGAAAAGGAAGAGTGACTGGGCCTCCCCCAGGTCATCCCTGTCCTGAGCAGGCACCTGGGAACAATTTACTGGCATAGTCTCCAGAGAATGACCCAGGTAAATATCTGCTAAAGAGAAGGGGCATTTATACAAGTAGCTATCAGAATATTGTCTCTGTTGTTGTTACCATGTGTGACCAGACCTTTATATATCTTGGGAAGGTAAACCCATTATTAAAGCAGATTTCTCCAGAGCTCAGTATTATTTTCAGACCATGAATACTACATCTCATTTTCTGAAACCATTTTTTCTTCTAGGTAAAGTCATGAAGCTGAGCCCCAAAGCAGAAGAAGTAGCTACATTCTTCGCAAAAATGCTTGATCATGAGTATACTACTAAGGAAATATTTAGGAAAAATTTCTTTAAAGATTGGAGAAAGGTATTACAGTTTATGTATTGATAACCTAGCACCCTGCAAAAATACTGATCACCTACTAAGGAGTAAACTAATTTTATAAGAAATTCCTTAATGTAAAAATTAGGTAGTTTTATTGTATAAAAAGTTTTGTGGATTTTTTCTCCTGCTCATTTACTATATTACATAAGGTTTCTAGCCAACAGGAATGCTTACGTTTCTTTCCTCCTAGATGTTAAATGGCTGCAGGAGGAAATTTATGAGATTAGGCCAAACAGAAAACTTCAGCTCCAGTTGAGCAAGGGAGAGTTTATGTTTGTAGGGCTGCCCTCTGTCTGCTCTTGAAACAGGAGATTTTAATGTGATGTTCCTTCCAGGTCCTCTTAATTCTTGTTTATTTGCTTTAGGTACTTTCTGCTCTTAAAACCACGTATCTTATATCTGCTTTGGTGACTTTAAACAGTCATGTTATTCTCAATTTGGATAATGCAGACAGAGGTTGGGCTGAAGTTTGTATTCTGAATAACTTTGGAAATAAGGTTTAAGTGAATAGAACAGGGATAGTGTTTCTGAGAGAGAATGAATATGGGGCGATTTCTCTCAGTACTGCAACAAATGACATGTATTCATGTTTCTCCAGCTGTGGTATTCATATGCCTGGGGGATTGTGGCAATGAGCCAAGGAATCCAAGACACTGTGTGTAAGAGTTGTCTTTTTAAATGATAAATCATTTTAAACATTCTTCTTTCAAAAACATTTTATAATAGAACAAAGTAATAAAATTATATTTTCTTTTTTTTAAAACTCACTAATGTAGATCAACTACCTCTCCAGACACCTTTGACTGAAAAAATAGTGCTGTGCTCTAATTGCGAGGAAGCCTGAGGGCTTATTAGTGTGTTTACTTTCTTCTTCTGTCTCCCCTTTTTTGTTTGAGTAGGAAATGACTAATGAAGAGAAGAATATTATCACCAACCTAAGCAAGTGTGATTTTACCCAGATGAGCCAGTACTTCAAAGCCCAGTCAGAAGCTAGGAAACAGATGAGCAAGGAAGAGAAACAGGTACTATTTCTTAAACTTCTGGAGGATTTTGAAATAGTGATTAGTTCATCCAATTTTCTTCTTGGTTCTTATGACACAGCTTGGACTTTAGTAATTTCACCTGGCTTACTACTAAAGATTTAGGAGTCTCAATCTAATGAAGTCTAAATTTTCTTCATGGTTTTATATAGACTGAAAATTGTGAAGAAGCAGTTTGTTTAATGACTCAAGGGCTGTCTGAAAAAAATCCAGCCATAAGTGGCTCTTTTTTTTTCATATTATGTGGCCGGATACTTTCTGGACAGTCCTCGTATAGTTTTTAGGGATGGGCAGACTTGCCTCACAGTGACTCCTGGATGTTAGAGACTTAGATAAAATAATAATGGCCATGTACCTCCCTGTTCTTTGATCTGTGTTACACCCGAATCTAGCCACGCTCATCTACATCCCTCCAGCCATGGCTATTGTCATTCTTGAAGGGTATGTCCAGTGTCTAGCTGGACTGTCATTTTCTTCCAGTAGGCAGACTATAGGCTGCCTGTTTTTGTAAAACACTTCTATGGGAACATAGCCACATCTGCTTGTTTATATACTATCTATGATTGCATTCATGTGACAGTGGCAGAGTTGAATAGTTGCAGAATAGACCAGATTGCCCTCAAGCCTAAAATATTTTCTGTCTAGAAAAAGTTTACCAATTCTTGATCTAGAGGAATCCAGGCTAGACTTTCATTTTTTTCAAATTGAAGATCCAGAAGATAAGGATTTTAAGAAATTCTTTGTATTTCAAAGCCCTGTAGTTTCAGTATTTTAAGACTTGCATGTCTATATAATTTAGGCCATTGTATTTTATAATTCATTGTTTGTGCCTATTTGACCTTTGGTTTAAAATTTTTGAGTTACTATAGGAATGATAACTACATCAGACTTTTCAGTCTTAGCTTATTCTCCTCCCCAGTATTCCAAACTAGTGAGATTTGGCTTATTATTCACTTCAGGGGTATTTTTAAACTTATAAAACCAATTTGAAGCTTTGTTCTTAGAATAAAACCAATTTGAAGCTTTGTTCTTAGAATAGTGGTTGAAAGATAGGGAGGTTTCATAAGTCTCACCAAGGACACCTGCTGCCAGCAAGTTCTGAATCTCTGAATCTGTTTCTCCCCACAAGGCACCAGGACTTGGTTAAATTGAATTGCTAAGTATAAAATGAATGAAGAGGCAGCAAAGGGTGAGCAGGCTCCAAATCCTTGCCCTTACCTTTATGGAACAAGGGTGACAAAGTGTAGAATGGACGTACCCACATAACCTAGCAAAGAATTCATAACAGGTTGTTTGAGTTTGAAAACCCGTGTGAACTGCTGTTCAACTAAATGTCTCTGGAACCTATGAGAGAATGAGACCCTGTCAGAGGCTCTTCCCCAGCCCCCATTTTGACACTGCTCAACAAAAATGGTTGATTTTAAAGTTACGTTTAAAAATACCTCAGTCATATATTCTTAAAGATGTGTCAGTTTTGAATTTATAGTTGAAGTTAATCCTTACAGATAAATTTTGGGGGGGGTGTATTTTATTGTATTTAAGTTTGAAAATTCTTTTAGCTGTTTTCCCTTATTTGAATTCATTTCTTAGTTTGTGTGTGTGTGTGTGTGTATTTTTTTTTTTTTTTTTTTTTTTATGTGGGTAGTTCCCTGGCTGGGAATCGAACCTAGGCCATAGCACTGACAGCGCCAGCGACAAAGCCTTAAGCCACTACACCACCAGGGAACTCCCCTTAGTATTATTAAGACTTTTCTCTGACCTATTCTTGCACAGGAGATAAGAATGTATGAGTAGAGAACAGACATTTGAATCCATTCTGAGTACTTACTTGATGTTTTCCAGAAAATCAAAGAGGAGAATGAAAAATTACTGAAAGAATATGGTTTCTGTATTATGGATAATCACAGAGAGAGGATTGCCAACTTCAAGATAGAACCCCCTGGGCTTTTTCGGGGCCGTGGCAACCACCCCAAGATGGGCATGCTGAAGAGACGGATCATGCCTGAGGACATAATCATCAACTGTAGCAAGTGAGCACAGTTCATCCTTTGGGCCAGAAATGAATTGGGCGGCTTCCTGTGTTCTTAGTAGTTGTGAATATTTCCCACTGTTTGGGGCAACACAGTATTTGCATGTATATATCTCCAAGTGTTTTTTATGTATTGATTGATGAGGAGGAAACGTGGAAATACATGCTCAGCAGACTTACCCATTTCCGGTCATGAAAGGCAAAATTGTTCCTCATTCCTCATTCCACTGCCCTACTGCTTTGTTATTTCTACAGAGATGCCAAGGTTCCTTCTCCTCCTCCAGGACATAAATGGAAAGAGGTCCGACATGATAACAAGGTGACTTGGCTGGTTTCCTGGACAGAGAACATCCAGGGTTCTATTAAATACATCATGTTAAATCCCAGTTCGCGAATCAAGGTAAGTGGTGGCTAAGGGGTAGCTAAGAGCTGCACCAGTTAGTGAGGGTGGTAACTCTCTTTTTGTTGAAATGTGATATATTTGGCCTCTAGAATCACTCTGACCAATTAAAAACCCTCCCCACAAAAAGAAGGCAAGCACTTTTTGGTTAGCATTATCTGTTGACCTCTCTAAGATGTACCTACCTGTTTTCTGCATCATATTGTAATCTTATTCATTTATTAATTCACAGATATTTGCTGAAATCCTAACATGTGCCTGGCACATTGTGTACATGGTGCTAGGAATTGTATTGGTAAACAAGACAGATGCAGCCTCTGCCTTCACGTTGCTTACTGTCCAGTGGTCAGAATGTGATGAAGAATGTGGTCGATGTGCATTGGCTTCCTTAGCTCCCCTCCTCTTCCTCACTTTTCCTGGCTCTGAGGAAGGAAATATAATTGCTGTAAATCCAGACAAAAGTTATAAGATCCAGAGTCTTACGTACTCCTAGCTACCTAAGTTTTCATCTGGGTAGAACCAAGTGGGATGATGTATGTACAAGCACATTACAAACTGTTACATACCCATATATTGTTATTTATCGATGCCTTTATTTAAAGGTAAAACTGTATTGGAAGGGCAGTCAGTTCTTGTTGGCCTACTATGCTTACCCTGTTTGGGATAGTCCCACAGACTTCCTCCCTGAGACATACTATGGAAACGTGAACAGCAGCCTAAAAGAGATACAGGCTCCACAAGAAAATAGTCAAGTAATTAGTTCTATATAGACTGACTGTTACCATGCAAGGGACTGGGACTAAAGACCTTAGTAATCTTGGTTTTTAGGTTATTAAACATTTGTTAAGGTATGAAAGCCACAGCTCAAAGGGCTATATTTCTTATTGAGACTAATCACAGTTTCTAGCTTATAGTCCCTGTGGTCTAATGAAAAATACCTATCTTTTTTCAATTTAAAAATGTCATTTTTTCTAGTTTAGAATAATACAGAATCAGAAAGAGAACCCTTATGGTGAGCAAAAGTCAAGTCATTTTAAAAAACATGTTATAGTCCCCTTCTGAAATACGGTACAAAGGTGGATAAACAATAATTGTAGCCCTCAAAGAACTTGGGGGCTAGTGGGCAATTGGGTAAGAATTCAGTTGTTAGAAGAAAGATAAATGTTAAATGCTTTAGGTAATTGCTTTAGAGCAGTCATTCCCAGCAATTAGAGGTCAGGAACAGCTTTATGAAGGAAATTCAGGGGAGGCTAGAGAGGGATGCAAGGCAGATCTTCAGGGAGTTCCCTGATGGTGTAGTGGCTTAAGGCTTCGGCCTTGGCGCTGTCAGCGCTGCGGCCTGGGTTCGATTCCCAGTCAGGGAGCTACCCACATACCAAAAAGCAAAAAAAAAAAAAAAAAAAAAAAAAAAAAAAAAAAAAAAGGCAGATCTTCAGAAGCTTTCTAAACACTTTTTTATATTATCCTAAATCCAATATGAAGCCACTGGGTTTTAAAGTGGGTGACTAATACCAGATTTGTGTTTTCTGTAACATGTTGATCATTCTGACTGGTGCTCTGTGGTACTAAAAGGACTATGCTGAGCTCATTCACTTCTTCCTATACTGATCCTGGTTGGTTCTGCTTTACTTTCCAGGATTTCCATTACACAAACATCTTCTTACACTGTTTCCATTCCCTTTCTCCTCCACTTTGAACCTGGTACCTGTAGAATCTGAAATAGCAGGGGGATGACAGTCAGCCTTCTGGAACCTGTAATTTGAACGAAACACTCTTGTTCCAGATAAGCCATGGATCTAGGAGATTACAAAAGAACTGCTTATAGGTACTCAATGCTAAGTCTAGGCCACTGCCAAGTTTGAAAGAATTATCTAGTATCATAACTTGAGAAAGTAGCTGTTAGTAAAGGTAAGGTTCTTTGCTAACTTTAGCAAAGTTTATCATCATGATTTTTCTTTCAAATGAAGTACAGCAAATTTTAGGTCAGTGTTGACATCACATTACATTCAATCCTATTAAAATATTCTCAGTGCCAAATACACATTGCTGCCTTTTCTCTTTAGAACCTATAATTCTGTGGGGTTTCGAAGATGTATATGTCTACATAACCTTTTAAATACAACCATGTGAGGATTTAAGGGCTGGATTGAAAGAAAATGTCTGTGTAAAACTTTATAATCTTAGGAAGCTCTGGATTTAGAAAGACAAAATAAGACATATGTTTATTTTTTAAAAATTATATCTGAACCTGATTTCTTAGTATAAATTCTAAATTTTTAAGTGTAAGAGCTAAAACATTAAAGCTTCTGGATAATATCAGGGTAGAACATCTTCATGAACTTGGAGTAGATTTCTTAAGACACAAAATGAACACCAATGATTAAAGAAACAATTGATAAAGTGGACTTCAGTAAAATAAAAAACTTACATTCAAAAGGGCACTGTTAAGAAAACAAGTATACAGTTATAGAGACTGAGAGAAAATTTTTGCAACATACTTATCTATCTGACAAAAGACATACCCAGAATATACAAAGACTTCCTATAATGCAATAATAAAAGGAGAAACATCCCATAAGAAAGAGTAGGGGTTCCCTGGTGGTGTAGTGGCTAGGCTTCCATACTCTCAACTCCCAGCCAGGGAACTACCAAAAATAAATAAATAGACAGACAGATAGAAAGAGTAAAAGACTTAAATACATGCTTCACAAAAGAATATAGAGGGATGGCCAATAAATAAGCACATGAAACGGTGTTTGGCATAACTATCAATGACATGCATATTTAAACTACAGTGAGATACTAGTAACAACTCTGGGTATTTTTGCCCCAAATGAAATGAAAGCATATGTCTGTAAACATGCTTGTACAAGAATGTTCATAGCAGTGCTGTATTCCTAGAGTCCAAAATTGGAAACACCCCAGAAGTCCATTAACATAATTAACTCATTATGGTGTAGTCAAACTTATTAGGGATAGTCATAGAATATATCATGTGTATCAGCAATTAAAAGGAGTAAACTACTGAATGAATCTTTAAAACATGTTGAAAAGCCAGACACAAGAGTTATACCATATGATACCATTTATATGAAGTTCTAGATTAGGCAAAATTAATCTGTGATGATAGCAATCAAGTGAAAGGATCAGCAGTTGCTTAGTTGGTGATTAACTGGGAAGGGGCATGGTAAACATATATAGGATTAGTTTGTTGTGTCTTTTGTTTTTTGTTTGTTTGTTTATTTGTTTTGTTTTGTTTTGGGGTTTTTTGGTATGTGGGTAGTTCCCTGGCTGGGAATCGAACCCAGGCCACAGTGTTGACAGCGCCAGCACTGAAGCCTTAAGCCACTACACCACCAGGGAACTCCCCAAGTGTCTTTTGTTTAAATGATTTTATATTTAGAGTACCTTTCACCCTCTTTGGTGTTCTACCTAGGGTTTTGGCAAATGCACATAGGGTTTGTCAGCTAAGTGAGAAATAAAGAGCCACTTAAGAATACTGGCAGATGCCCCAATACAGATCTCTGAGAAAGGATTAGAGAACAGGATTAGCTTACCTCCCACTTTGCTATCCTGAATCTAGATCCTGACCCAACTTACCCACTTTGCTTAATGGGCAAGCAGTGATATTAGAAGGAGAGAGAAAATATGGTGGATCTACTAGTTTTTTAGAAAATTACCCCAGTACCCATTACAGAGGGTTGACTGAGTAGTGGAAGAGGACAATGGGGTAAAGGCAGCCACCCCACAGTGGACCCTTGTTTTACTAAGATGGTTTTGATGAAGACATTGCCTGAAGACCTAAATGGATATTTTATTTTCCAGAAGTAGTCTGAGAAAGCTTTTTTGCTCTGTGTATTCTATGCAGGGAAACTGAAGGCAGTGGGAATAAAATACTTTCTGTAGGCCAGCCCTCCCCTTAAGAGACAAGGTGGCTTCTGCCACCCCCACCCCACCACTCCCCCACTCCCCTACTCCCCATCTCTGTGTCCTTATTTGTGACAATCCTGGATCCTTGTGCCAGGAGCCCAGCCAACCTGTGAAGAAATGTTGGTCCTTGTGGTATCCTCTGTGAATGAATTATTTGTTGGGTTTTCTAAACCTTGTTTCAGTGGCATGACTAAGGGACTGAAGAAATATAATTCTACAGGACTTAAGAGTTGGAGTCAGGCTTTGGTAGGCTTACGTGCCTTAGAGTGAAGGGAGAGCCCTCTCCTGAGCTGAAGACTGTACTGTTGAAGACAAACCTTTCGTGTCCAGTTTCCTCTCCACTCCTGCCCCCCCCCCCCCACATCTCTTTGTCTCTCCCTTTCTATATGTAAGAACCATTGTTACAGAGATTTATTACTGACTTGTACATCAGGACAGCTTGTGTCATATCTTTTCTTATTCACTCTCTTAAATGTCAAAATGTACTTAGAAAAATCAGTGATAAATTTTCAGTTTCCCATTGTCAGGAAATAGAACTTAGATATTTCTTCTGTATCACCAACTAAATCACCCACCCACAACAACATGTAGTTACTGAACCTCTTGTTTTGTAGCCAGACAAGTACATACAGCTAGTCCACACACAGTTGTGGGAGAGTGCTGATGACTCCTTAGCATACACGGGTAAGCTTTCATTTCTGGGCGTTTCTTAGAAGTAGAAGGGAGGTTCCCTGGTGGTATAGTGCCTAGGCTTCAGCGCTCTCAACTTCCCAAACTGGGTTCACTTCCCAGCCAAGGAACTACCCCCCCAAAAAAAAAATTAATAAATAAAAAAAGAAGTAGAAAACATTTCTTGCTCCATGCACCCCACACTTCTGCATGCTCGGCGGCCAGTTATCTCGACCACGGATCTTATGCCTCAAGGACTGCATATCCATGCCATAGATGGAAACCAGGCATATGTGGGTAGAAACCACTACCCTTCTCTTTTGTTGCAGGTTGAGGGAATTAAGGGCAGTGATTCTTGGGTTCTTAAATTCCATCCCTGTGTTCATTTCATATAGTCCATTTTAGGCCTTGTAATAATATCCCTCTTCGATATTTTGGATTTTTTTCCCTTCCTTACCTTTCTCACTTATTATCAGTCCTTGCTAGCAGAAATCTCCCAGCATTGTTGGTTACATTGTCTTTTCACACCCTTTTGAAAACCTTTAATTAGCTTTAGAACCAATTTTTAAACCTTCCATCCAAAACTCTAAATTTTTTTTAAAAAGGACTTCCCAGTAATGTCGTTTCCCTCAGCCTAATCAAGAATACTTTTAAATTCAGAAGTTAGAAAATGGTAAATAATTACGGCTGTTCCTGGAAGCCATTGTGTTCCTTCGTAATTACATGTTGTAATCTTTGGTTCTGCTTCCTTGACAGTTCCTTCCATCAGTCTGTAAATGGATGTCTTGAATTTAATGAAATTCATTCCTAGAGAAAACTGCTGTTGGGTCAGATTCCACAGTAAAGCTGTGATGGGGATGTTTATACTCTTTGTATTGACAGAAGTCAGTTTTTGGGACATGCCATGTGGGCTTCCCTCAAGAACATAACATTTTACAGAATGAAAGCCTGAGACTTTCTTAGCAATTAGGAGCCAGTTCTTGGCAGTGAAATGGCACAAAATGAGTTATCAGGTTCAGTACCTTAAAATTTCTCTCTAGTGCTCTTCTTTTTCTGTCTTGCTTAAACTCAAGTTCCTTCTCTCTGGTTCTGAGCTCTAAACTTGGATAGTCAAAGTCTATCTTTGGGGTTGGGTCTTTGCAGGGTGAGAAAGACTGGCAGAAATACGAGACTGCTCGGAGGCTGAAGAAGTGTGTGGACAAGATTCGGAACCAGTACCGGGAAGATTGGAAGTCTAAAGAGATGAAAGTCCGGCAGAGAGCTGTAGCACTGTACTTCATCGACAAGGTGAGTGTCCTGTCATATCACCTATTGTGTTCAGCTTAACAGAGATGTAGGCGTTTACTCCCCAGGCCCCATGCTAAGTACTGGAGAGGCGGTGGTAGCCTGACACCTGTGGTCCTGCTCACCCAGTCTCTAGTCCAGTAAGGAAGGTAGAAGTGGAGAGTCATTCAATGTCTGCTGCTATCTGAATAGTCTCCCTGATAGGAGGATTTGCATGAATCTGAATGTGCTGGAAATACTATTGACATTTTCACACTCTTTCTATGAGCTACCAAAAGTACTTTATTTGACATCAAAATGCACATAAATATATTAGTGTTTATGCATAAGTGAAACAAAAGTTGTACAAAACAGTGATTAGCCTATCTATGAGCAGTGAATTCTGATAGTTTTTATTGTTTCTTATTTTTTAAAAAGATGGTTATAGCCCTTAAAATTGGTTAAATAATCTGCTAAAGTATCACAACTACCATTTGAAAGAGTGCCCTGGAGATTAGTTTCTTAGTACACTTTAGAAGAAAAACATTTCATGTGGTTGGTTATTTTTCCACCAATTTTGCGCTGCTCATATATTAGCACAAATTCTGAATTGTCTCACAAATTAAGCAAAATTAAGAGACACGTTTTTTGGGTCTGATGTTCCAGACCAGAAACACCCCTTATGTTGGTGCTTTGTTTTTAAAAAATGTTCTTCCTTTCCTCTATCTCCATGTGAGAGGACAGAGTAAAGAGAAACTAGGATGTATAGGAAAGTTTAGTATCCCCTTGACTCTCCATACTTCATCCAGAATACTCAGGCCTTGCAGACTAAACCCAAAGAGAAGTGGGTTTCCTAGAGATCGTATGAGAGTCAAGTTTCTTCATGCTCATCTTTCTCCCCCAACCCCCCTCTGTCCTCCCTGAACAGCTTGCTCTGAGAGCAGGCAATGAGAAGGAGGAAGGCGAGACAGCAGACACTGTGGGTTGCTGTTCGCTTCGTGTGGAGCACATCAATCTGCACCCAGAGTTGGACGGCCAGGAATATGTGGTTGAGTTTGACTTCCTTGGGAAGGACTCAATCAGATACTATAACAAAGTCCCTGTTGAGAAACGAGTAAGTTCATGTGGCTTGTGGCCTGTTTTTTCATTCATTCATTCAGCATTTGTTGAGTGTTTTTGTGTGTGACTTCTGTGCTTTGATGGGCACTAGAAAAAAAAATGACTTGAAAGATCAGGAGAGGTATTGTTTGGTGTCCTGCGTACCTCCTTTGAATCCCTGCCATCACCACCTACCCTTATGCTCCCTTCATGGAATGATGGGCCATTTCCCATAGCAGTATTCAACACAGTGTGCGGTAGAGGTTGGCCCTCACAGCAAAGTCAACATAAGATTTAACCTACACCATACTGTTTTAATGATTTAACCTCATTTCTGTATCCCCTGGTCATGCACATTTGTTACTTTCTAGCTTTGTTCAACCTCTCCTCAGCTCCTGATTGAGCAAAAAGGTAGCTTTTTGGTACTCAGATCTCTGAGCTTGTAGCTGCAAGAGGGTGCTTCAGCTCCATGCCCCACCACCAACACCAAAGTACTGGGCTTGAACCAGAGACCTATAGCATGCAGGACCCCAGTAATCCAGCCTTTCAGGAGTCTGATGTTTAGTCAGTACTTAGGCTTTGCTGGCCACAGAAATTCTCCAGCTCAAACGAAGCTAAAGAGACCTGACAAATGAAATACTTAGGTTGGATTCTACACTGGAGAGATAAAAGACATCATTAGGTCAACTGACAAACTTGGAATATGAACAGTACATAAAAGTAGGTATCAATGTAAATTAATGAAGCTGATAAGAACTGTGGGTATATAAAGGAATATCTCTCTCCTATGTAGGTACCCACCAACAGTTCAGAATGATTATGTATATACACATACATACAGGAGCTGTGTGGAAACTATCCAGCCATGTAATATGAAAAAATAGAGGCATTTATGGCTGGAGTTTTTCCCCAGACAGCCCTCATACACATAGTAGAGAGAATGAGTGAGCAGACATGTACAATGCACAAACGGTAAATGAGGTAAAATGTTAATGATAGATGAATCTCGGGAAAGGATATGGGTGTCCCTTGTGCTTCGTGTTCTTATTTATTTTGCAAGTTTTTTAAAGTTGCAGTTATTTCCAAAGTAAAGGTTTTAAAAATAATAATTAGGTTCTGCCTATTTCTTTTAGGTTTTTAAGAACTTACAACTATTTATGGAGAACAAACAGCCTGAGGATGATCTTTTTGACAGACTCAATGTGAGTGGACAGAGTGCACTGGGTTTAAGAGGGGCCCAGGCAGAGCTTCACAAGCCCCTAAAGGAGAGGTCTGCCTGAGGATGACTTGGGCTCTCCCTTTAGGCTATCCTGTAGCATCCTATACACACTTCTCCCCTCAGGGCACACAGTGAATCAATCCATGGCGGGGTAGATAAACCCTACCTTTTATACTCTCTGGCTCCTGAGAGCCTTCCCTTGGCTGGATGCCAGGCCCCTTTACTGGAGACCTCGAGACCTGTCCTTGATATCTTATCAGGGGAGATCTTAACAGGGAAGGACACATTTGCTTTATTGGCTTGCTTAAGGTGAAGTACTTCTTAAGGGGAGGTATCATGCAACCCGAAATTCTGGGATTCTCTTCCCTCTTCCTAAACTTGCCTCTGGCAGAGCAGTAAACTTCACAAGGTTGTGATCACACTGGCATAAAGGTCCTGGAGCTTGCCAGAAGGGGCAGGGTGGTCCAGCTTTTACCTAAATCCCAATATCCTCTTATTGCTTTGTCTCATCCAGACTGCTATTTTAAATAAGCATCTTCAGGATCTCATGGAGGGTTTGACAGCCAAGGTGTTCCGTACATACAACGCCTCCATTACGCTACAGCAGCAGCTGAAAGAACTCACAGCCCGTAAGTACTCTCTCCCACAACCTACTAATGATGTCCAGTGTCCTACTCAGCTGAGTCCTAGATCTGTTCCATAACACTGAGTGGAAACGTTTTTCCTTCATTCCTCTAATAGAGAGCTAAGGCTTAGTTTGTATAAACATAAGATCAGTGCTATTTTCCCCATTCCTACCCCAGCTGCTAGATTCAATTTATGGAATGCTGATAGGAGCTTTCTATCAACCCCGAAAATGCCTGCATTTTGTGTTTTATATGTATGTTGCTTAAAAACCCACAGAGTAAAGGCACAGTGCTGTGATGTTATGTTAAATGGGAGAGTAAAGTTGTCCTGGTTACTAAACATAATACAGGAGCAAATCCTTCCCTTGAGGTTTCTGTCCTTTTTCCCCCCTTAAGAGTAGGTAGTAGTCATCTGAAAACTACTGCAAAGATATCACCAAGATCCGAAAGCTTTTTAACCTGGAGCCCAGTCACTGCTAAATTCCCACTCTTCTCTCTAAGGAAGTCAACTGGCTTTAGAGTATGAGCCAGAAAAGCCAAAGATGGGCATGCTGAGGGTCAGCATTTTAGGGCGGGATAGGGAAAGACATAAGTGAAAACATTCCTTGGTTAACCCTTTCTATTTTTCTTTTTAAAAAAGATACTGCCTTGTGGTTTTTACAATGTAAAACTTAGGATCCTTTTGTCTTACCCTCCTCTGCAGGCTTCCTCTGCCCCAGTCCCTATGTTTTGCAGGCTATGTTGCATGTGTAGGTGGGGGACATGGGTACTACAGCAAGTAGATGACTTTGTTGACTATCAGATTTTGAACTTGTGGCTTGGGGAAACTTGAATTAATTATCTGAGTGAGATGAGGGGCAGCAAAATCATGAGGAGGAAGCACTGGGGAAGGCACATTGTATATTCTCTTTTGTTGTACAAACTGACTCTTTTTTTACTGTCATGTTTCTTTCCCTACAGCGGATGAGAACATTCCAGCAAAGATCCTATCTTATAACCGTGCCAACCGAGCTGTTGCAATTCTTTGTAACCATCAGAGGGCACCACCAAAAACGTTTGAGAAGTCCATGATGAATTTGCAATCTAAGGTATCTTGAGTTTGGATGGTGGGGTAGCACAATGAAGGGGAACCATGTTTGCTTTGGGCAGATAATCTGAAAACGAGAAGAATTTATAATCCAGTCTTCTAAGCTAGGACATCAGGTACCCATTGTTCAGGTCTTCATTCTGTGGACTGAAGTTCTGCATTGGCCACTTCCCATTTGAAGGGCTAATTTGATGTACCCCCTTCGAAATATTGCTAATTGTTATCCTCATTATACATGACAATGGATATAAAGAGTCTTCACAATTCCTTGCCATAGCCCACAAATACAACTGTTTCCAAATTAGATTGTTTCAAATTGAAAAGATTATGAAATAATAGTATTTAATTTCCCCCCATATCCTAGCACAACTATTTTTATTTTTACACATTCCACAGGTGTCGTATATTTATATAGCTCATCATCAAACACCTGTTGAATACTGGCTGTGTGCTGGAGTTGCTGCCATAGAGGGAGAGATTGATGTGCAAACAAGCAGATGTTGTTCCTTTTCCATGTGCCTCTCTCCTCCCTCTGACTCTGCCTGGTACTGAGCTTTCAAGCCACAAGGCACTTAACATTTGATGATGAACTTTTGTATGTGAGCAGTGGCTATAGAACTAGTCCATTTTCACGTAGTAACCCACAGTGAGAACCTGCAAGTACTTCATTACAGTTAAGGTTACAAAGGAAAGTGATTATCTTCAAATATATTTACCAAATGTATTTTAAAGTCTGATACAGTAATAAATGTGCTTCTTTATTAACTTAGTAAGATCTTAAGTTGGGTCTCATAACCTGAAAATTTCAAGGTAGTAATAAATATAAATGATTTTTTGCAACAATTATGAAATGAAAATATCTGTACTATCTATTAGTGACACTTACAGGTACTACTGACATTACTGTGATTTGTTGCCCACATTCATAATTGAAGAAGAAATGATAAATTTCAAGTAGGGGTCAGTTTATAGATGTGATTCTTTTCCATCCACATTCACAGAATTCTATTCTTGGGTAACTGGAGTTTAAAAACTGCTGTAGAGTGAGACTACATACACATTTTCAAGCCCAGAAATAAAAGCATGAATATTCAGGTGTTTACCTAATTCAGGAGACCCCGCCCTGGAACATGAGGAGGTCTTTTGTTGACCTCACTCTGGAACCACTGTTAGAACAGCCCAGACTGCCTGCCAGACAAGCCCTCCAAGCCCTCTCCTGTGTGCCCACAAAGCAAACACACGCCCATGTTTGCCAAGTGAATCAATGGAGTCTTTGATGCCTTGAGAGAATTTGACATAGCCTGCCAATTTAGTATTCAGAGAAATGGTTAAAAGATTGTGGTTTGTTGCATTTCTAGCTTAAGAAGAATCTGGCTAGTGGTGTCTGATGCTTTTGTGTATAAAATTGGTTCCTTAAGATTGCCTTTGGACAACATAGATGTTGGAAGTAAGCCATTCACAGTAAAATGCATTTAATAATTGTCTCACAATGGTAGCCTCTGTTTCCATTCTTGGGCTGTGTGTGTGTGTGTGTGTGTGTGTGTGTAACAATTGCAGGCTGAGAGCAACAGCCCAATGTGTGTAAGTCAGGAGGTTCCCTTGACCTTACCGGGTGACAAGGTGATAGTAGGTCTGGGCTTCTCCTGCCCCCAGCAGTGTGAGCTCACTGGTTTGGGCTCTAGTTCCCTGGTGCTACCTGCTGCTATTTTTAAGCAGGGATGAAGAACACCTTAGGTTCTCTAGAATTCTTTGAGGGTTTTGTCAAGCAAGAAAGGCTGGAACTGCCCTTGTCTCATCCTATGTAGACTGGGATCCATGAGATTCATTTGGAAAAAGAACTCCATGGCTAAAAATATTTTCAAATCTGTTTTTGAGGATATCTACTTAAATTTTCTTCCCATCTCAGTTCCCTCTCCTTTTGAAAACAGAATGCCAAAGCCAGGCCATACCATGTGTTGGCTTGGAACAGACCAACTGACTTTTTAATTGCTATTTTTTAGTCCCTTGGATATTCTCTTCCTGCATCCTTTTTTCTTGAGAAATGGCAGCTTTTTCCCAGAGTGCTGGCAGACTCTGAGGAATGAGCTGGGCTCAGTAGATGCAAGGATCCTGTCTCAGCTTCATAAAGAATATCTCTTGCAATATTCTTGGAATGAAAGTTACAGCCTGGCAGAGGTTCCATTTGATAAAACAGCTCTCATCTGTGGCCCTCTTACTAGGAGGCCAAAGTGACCTCTGAAAGATTAGTACCCACTTTCCCAGTCCCAGAAGGTTCTTTTCTCTGAGCATCCAGATTAATGGGATCCTGGGTCACTGCCTATAGCACGTTCTTTACTTGATAGGTCACTGAAGAACATAAATGGCCAAATAGCAGTTGAATTCAGCAGTCACTGTGCACATACTCTGTGCTTTCATGAAACCCCTTGCATATCACCTAGAAAGACTGCTTGCCTACTGGAGACTGTACCTAGGCTTCATCTTCTCTGCTATAGCTGTTCCTTTCTTCTCTCTGGGCTTCTTTTAGTCCTAAAACTTAACTGATGTTCTTCCCCACCCAGATTGATGCCAAGAAGGAACAGCTAGCAGATGCTCGGAGAGACCTGAAAAGTGCTAAAGCTGATGCCAAGGTCATGAAGGATGCAAAAACCAAGAAGTAAGTGCCTGGCATTATGTAAAGTTGTGGGGTGGTAGAGAGGAAACCATGTGCAATACCAGTCAGGAGCCCTGGAGTCCCATCTCTTCTAGGGTTTCTGAGTAATGTCTTTCGGCTTTCTCGGTACTTGAGGCTAGAAAAGCTTTTACTGCCCCCTAAGTGGCAGGGTGGGGTTGCAGTGTTCTTGTCCAGAGGCCAGGCCTGGTTCTTGATGACATCCATTCTCCTAGGGTGGTCGAGTCAAAGAAGAAGGCTGTGCAGAGACTGGAGGAGCAGTTGATGAAGCTTGAAGTTCAGGCCACAGACCGAGAGGAGAATAAACAGATTGCTTTGGGAACCTCCAAACTTAATTATCTGGACCCAAGGATCTCAGTGGCTTGGTAAGCATGAGCTTTGCTGCTGGATTGAGAAGGGTGGTGGGGGTTGTGACTGTACTGTTAGCCTTCATGTGCCATTCCTGCACTACACATTTTCTGCTGTGCATGCTACAGGTGTGTTGGAACATCCTGGATGGTCCCAAATTGTCAGCGCTGTCACATTGCTATTGAGTGTGTTTATGTCAATTTTTAAAATGGCAGGTGCAGTCCCCATCCCTTTTGGAACCTTAGGACAAGAATGGAAACTCTTAGACCTTATTGAAGGACAAATATAACAGAGCCCCTCACTTTTAACAAAACTTCAATAAAATTTTTTACAAGTGAAAGAGGAAAAAGGAGGAAAAAAAACAAAAATGAGAACAAAGCTTTGAGCAACCTGCACAAAGAGTTAGAGGGACCTTTGAACATAGGCAGATAAATTCTGTATTGTTTGCTCACTCCCCCAACAGCCCCCCACCCCTACCCCCAGTCATAAAATAGCATTCAGGATAAGTGGCCCTTTTGATGCTTATTAGTTACCTCCAGTGGCTAGTTTCTGGACTTTGGTGGAGGAAGCATCCCCTCTGGTACCGGCTCCTCTGTGCTAAGGTTCCCACCCACTCTTGTACCATTTCTACTCCTTTTGCCCTATTGGGTGCTGGAGGATGGGTTAGCGTGAAAGGTACCATGGACTCTGGAGCCAGACTGCTTGGGTTCAGTTTTCAGCTCCATGCTCACTAGCTGTATGAGAATGTAAGTGAATTACTTAACCACTCTGCTTTGTTTTTTTCATCTGTACCTTTTTATTTATACCTCTGTAGTATTACAGCACCTACTTTAGAGGTCATTGTCAAGATTAAATGAGTTGAGCACCCAGCTCTGGGCCATTGCTCCCTAAGACACACTAATCCTAATCCTCCTCCTCTCCTTTGTCTGCAGGTGCAAGAAGTGGGGGGTCCCAATTGAGAAAATTTACAACAAAACCCAGCGAGAGAAGTTTGCCTGGGCCATCGACATGGCTGATGAGGACTATGAGTTCTAGCCAGTCCCGAGAGGCAGGGTTCGGTGAAAAGGAACAGTGTGGTTTGGGGAAGATGGAGAAACTGTGAGCCTCGCTTGCCCTCACACCTGAGGGAGAGAGGCAGCAAGTCTTAACAAACCAACATCTTTGAGAAAAGATAAACCTGAAGATATTATAAGGGAGAGCTGAGCCAGTTGTCCTATGGACAACTTATTTAAAAATATTTCAGATATCAAAATTCTA